>JANTPZ010130532.1:0-10552 GCA_025593235.1 Vachellia pachyceras
GCTTTTGTATGCTATGGCCATATGCATTTCATTGTTACATGTTGCACTTTTATGAATTCACACTTATATTGAAAGTTGTCATGCAATTTTATAATGTGTGTTAGAAAGTTTTGCTACTGGGATTTCCAAAAATCTCACCCTACCCCACTAACCATTTTTAGGTGGAAGCTCATTCAAGGGTAAGGAGAAAGTGAATGATTCTTGAAGCAAAGTGGATATATAATGTGATGGATTATGTTATGTATTATATGCTGTGATGTTTAAAGTTGTAATGTAATATCTAATATGACTTGTGTATGTATCATGGACTTATGATAATTAGTGTATGCTTTATGAATGTCTAATTACATAGGTCAATATGGTTCAGAAAGGTTTAGAAATCAAAATGACAAGTTATGAAGTTAAGTAGGGTAAAAATTTGGCCAAGTGCTGGAAGAAAAGTTGGTCATTTGCCCTACTTTGCCCTGTCAGAAAACGTAGCAAATGAACTCCAAATGAGCTGAAATTTTGTGAAAAAATATTTCACATTACAAGATTTAAAACAAGCTAAAGATAACGGAAATTTAAGTTTTGTACAAAAAGTTATGACTGTCCAAAGTTGGCGAAAAATCACAGAAAATCCTGGGAAAATGAAAAATTACCATATGAACAGTACATTTTCACGAATTAATCTGTATCAATTGGACAAGTTACTGTTCAAATTAGTATTTTTCCCTCATAAAGGAATTTATAAGATTCAAATATAAGTTGGAACCACTTAATTTCGATTTTTCTAGAATTAGTTATGAATTTTCAAAGTTGGCCCAAAAAGCTGTGAATAGTAACACATAAAAATGAAAGTTTTCATTTAGTTCCTTTTGACAATTTGAGTTACTTGAGGCCATGAATTGGTTCCAAATCATTTAAATGTAAGCTAAGAGGGATAAAGAAGAGGTGTTACATATGGTGATTGAAGATGGCATATTATGATGATCTTGCTTGTGAATATTATGTTTGATGTTTGAAGATTATGTGGAGGATTTTGTAATTATGTAAACTAAACTCCTGCATGTATGATAGCCAATGAGTAGTGAAAGCATGCTTTAAGTATTCCCAAATGATTAATTAATCATGATCAAATGAGGTTTAGAAATGAGCATGCCTAAAGGAAGGAATTTCAAATGGTCATTTTTCTTGAAAACAAGTTAATAAGCTTACCAAGTCAGCAACTTTGGGTTGATGTGAAACTGGGCAAATGAACTTCAAATGAGACGACATTTTTCAGAAAAATATCTCATGTTACAAGATTTAAAATGAGCTAAAGAACACTGGATTTGGAGTTTTATACTAAAAGTTATGATGTTCCAAAGTTGGAAGAAAATCACAGAAAAACTTGGGAAAAATGAAAAATTACCAATTGAACAGTACATCTTTGCGAAATAAGCTGTTTCAATTGGGCAACTTAATGACCCAGTTATTATTTTTCCCATGTAGTGGAACTTTTATGCTTCAAATAGAAATTGGAATCACTCAATTTTGATTTTTTTAGAATTATTTATGAATTTTCAAAGTTGGCCCAAAAATCTGTGAATAGTGATGTGAATAGTAACCCTAAACTTGAAAATTTTATCTTCCACTCTTTGGTTACTCTAAGTCACTAAAGGCCTAAAGGTGCTTCCAAATGGATATAAAATGAAGCTAAAGGCAAGTTTAAGGAGTGTTACACATGCAACCATTACATCAACCACCATATAACCCATTCTCTCCACCATATGAACAATATCAACAACACATGTCACCATCCTACCTACCGACCCCTAATTCTCCATACGAGCGATATGACTATCCCTTCCAACCTACTTTCCACCAACCTCAACCATCATGTAAAATTTATCCTCCTCCTGAACCTATGACCATGCAACCAAATGAACTATATATTCTTCCTTCTTCCAATGACTTGGATGACCTAACCAATGCCCTGACCAAAAAATATGATAAACTCAAGGAGAAATACCTTGTGTTACTCATGTAAGGGACAACGGAAAGTTTTAAGGAGATGGAAGATATCGATGAATTCTTCACTACCTACTATGATCATATGTTGTGGATAAAGACTGGAGGTAAAGAGGAAAAACCTTGGCTTGAAGAACTTCAAGAGAATGAGCATGGAACTCAGACTCAAGTGTCAAATGACAATCCACATGTGGGGAATCCTCAAGCACCTATACCTTCAGGTAATATTATTCCTATCTTTGAGGAGAATAATTCACCTTTCATCACTACTAGCTTTGTTGAATCTTCAATTGATGATTGTGAGGATGAGGTGGATGAGGACATTATTGTTGACCATGCTCATATGTTTGAAAATACTAATGCTCACTTGAATGTAAGTTACGATGCTTTAATTGGGGATATTGCTTGTATTGTTAGTGCCTCATTATGCGATGATCATGCTTCTCCTCCTAGTACTATACATGATGGGGATATAGAATTAAATGAGACTTTATCTTGTTCTTGTGATAATGATGTCATATGGGTGCTTTGTATTGATAAGAAAAATGATAAACTTGTGGCATGGCACAAAAAGAACTTTTGTAAAGAACATAACACATGTAATAGTACTAGAGATGCTAAAATTGATAAGCATGAACTTGTAGAGGATGATCCCCTATTTAAGGATTCTAAAATTTCAGTTGACAAAATCATAAATGAGAATGAATCCTGTCATGAAAATGAATCCTCTAGTGACTGCAAAGATGATGTGCTAATCCCTAAATGTTGTAAATTTGTAACATCCACTTTGAAAGCACAAAAGGATTTTAACAATTTGGTTGATTGCTTGATTCCTACTGAAGGGAATTCTATTGACTTGCTTGGTTGTGATTCTTACTTAGAGAGTTTTGTTCACAAAATATTCTCAATTCATTTTATATCTCCTCATATATGCATTCTTGGATTAGATACTGTTGTTGGTCCAATGTTTATTTTGCATAATCAAACCAAGCAAAGCCACGAGTACAAGCCTGATATTTTGGAGCATTTACCTGGTGATCAGGAGCTACCTATGAAAACATCCAGTGTAGGGGGAGTTGTGCTAAAGAACTGCATGCTTCTCATCTGGGATGAGAACTTCTCCTACAAGAGTCTAAGGAGATTTAAGTAGAAGGTTGTCTCTTTCCTCTCTTGTTTTCTTCTTATTGTCATATGATTGGTTGAACTTAATTGATTAATGATGAAAACAAGTATGGGGGGGAGTCTCCAGTAGGATTAGCTATTTTTCTTCTTTTAGGTGATTTTGAATTCAATAAACTCCCTTGAATTTGTGATTGGCTTATCTTCAAGAGGTTTGTTATTGAAAAAGTTTTGCTTACAGAGTTAGGATATGCATATTGATTGGTTGAAGTTTTAGGCTTGAATGCTGGCTATTGTCTTGAATTTTGTGTTTCCATCTCTGTGTATGTACTTCTCTATGATGTATCGCCGCGACGAACTTCAATTTTCGCCACGGCCAAAATTGTTGATTGTCAAGTGTGTCCTATCGGGAAGAGTTCACCGTGACGAAATTTGTTTTTCGCCGTGGCCAACATCGAGACTTTTCGTATTTTCGCCGTGACCAAACCTTGGTTCGTCATGGTGAAAATCATGTCTCTTCATCTCCCGCCAGTTTTCTTTTTAAGTTCGTTTTCTTTCCCCTTTTCATTTTCACCTTCATTTCGCCGTCGCTGTCGTTGCTTTCTCTACCATTGTCGTTCATTCACCGTTTGCCACCATGACTCTCACGTTTCTCCATGCCACTTTATTCCTCTCAATTAGAGTAAGCATTTCATCCTTTTTCTTTTATTTGATTTCGATTTCGTTCATCGCTTTTTGCTTCTGTCACTTGTTTTGTGATTTTCGCCGTGACAAACCCTACTTTTCTCCGCGGCCAATTACAGCTACAATTGTTTTCACCTGTGTTAACCATGTGTTTTGTTGTTTTTCTTTTTCATTTTGTGAGTCTAGCTAGTAGCCATGCCTAGGACCAAGAAATCGAATGTAGTAGACCCCCTAGCCCTATGCCTGAAACATCCCAGACTTTTGAGGAGATTTTAGTGCTTACTGAGAAGCATCCTTTGGTTAAGGAACGCTCATTTCCTCTAACACCATCCAACCATCCTTTAGTCCGTAGAGTAACTGAGTCTGGCCTCACCGGCCTTATCCGCGAGCGTACTCAGGGTAACCTCGCTTTGTCCACAAGTTTTACGCAAAATGCCGCCATGAGACCACTATTTTCATCGATTGCCTGGGGAGACTCGTCAGCACGCGATGAATCGTCAAACCATCGGCACCCATCTTTCTTTACCCCTAGCTGAGCGTGATCACTACATTTAGTTCAAGAGTAACTACCCTAGGGACGCTATTGCCGCGACTCTGTGTTTACCTGGGATGGGTTGGCATGTCTCTCATAGGTCTAAGATGTACATTCGTTGATCTGAGTGTCACCCTGAAATGAAACCCTTTATCCACCTTGTTTGTAGCAACATCTTGCCCACCAGCCACTTAGCGAACCTGATGAAGAAACAGGCCCTCTGCATTTACATGTTAATACAGGAGATTTCTTTCAACATATCTACCCTTATCTACTCCACCCTTCGTGATGCCGAACTCACATCCAAAACCACGAAGGCTATCATTTTTCCGCACCTTATTTTAGACATGTTCGCTGAGTTGGATATTCCCGAGTACCCTGAGGACCACCCGTTTGCCCCTGCCCCTGTATTTACTTATGAGAGGATCTATAGAGCTCCAGCACGCCAGTCTAAGCTGTATATAGACATTGATGATTTACTGGCTGAGGAGGAGGAGGCTCCAGCACCGCAGGCTCTAGTCCCTGCCACTCTTGAGAGCTTGGCTGCTGAGTTTCAGCAGTTCAGAGTTTCATTTTAGAGGGAGCAGAGGTACCGCCAGAGGATGGACACCCTAATTACGCAGAGCTTACATTTCGAGTGCCATTAAACAACCGTCAATCTCCATTTGACCGAAATAGGCCAGAAAACATAGTGGCTCCTATTTGATGGAAATGTTTAAATTTTCAAGAACGAACCACATTACTGCAATCCTCATGCAAAACTGAGGTAACGAGGTTGTGTCCATTCAACTCTAATCCATTTAACAGTCTTTATTCTCCCTTTTGACTGATACAGGCCAGAAACACACGGTGCCTCCTTTTTGATGGAAATCGATGAATTTTCAAGAACTAACCACATTTCTGGAATCCTCATGCAAAACAAAGCAAGAGAGGGAGTTTCTATGGAATTCTGAGCCATTGAACAGTCTTTATTCTGCCTTTTGACCGAAAGAGGCCAAAAACACACGGTGCCCCCTTTTTGATGGAAATGGATGAATTTTCATGAACTAACCACATTTATGGAATTCTCATGCAAAACTGAGGAAGGAAGTTTCTATGCAATCTGAGCTATTGAATAGCCGTCATTCTCCTTTTAACCGAAATAGGCTAGAAACACACAGTGGCTCCTATTTGATGGAAATGTTGAATTTTCAAGAATGAACTGTATTACTGCAATCCTCATGTAAAACTGAGCTAACAATGTCATGTCTATTCAATTCTAATCTATTGAACAGCCTTTATTCTCCCTTTTGATCGAAACACACTTTGGCTCCTATTTGATGGAAATGTTTGAATATAAAGAACGAACCTCCTTACAGGAATCCTCAAGCAAAACTAAGCTAGAGAGGATGTTTCCATGCAATTCTAATATATTGAATAGTATTCATTCTCCTTTTTGACCGAAATAGGCCAGAAACACACGGTGCCTCTTTTTTTATGGAAATAGATGAATTTTCATGTACTAACCATATTTCTGGAATCCTCATGCAAAACTGAGCAAAGGAGGAAGTTTCCATGCAATTCTCATCCATTGAACAGTCATCATTCCCCCTTTTGACTGAAACAGGCTAGAAACAAAGGATACCTCTTTTTTTATGGAAATGGATGAATTTCCATGAACTAACCACAATTCTGGAATCCTCATGCAAAACTAAGGATGGGAGGAAGTTTCCATGCAATTCTGAGCCATTGAACAACCGTCATTCTCCCTTTTGACAAAAACATGCAAGAAACAACGGTGGCTCCTACTTGATGTAAATGTTTGAATTCTCAAGAATGAACCACATTACTGCAATCCTCATGCAAAACTGAGCTAGCGAGGTCATGTCATTCAATTCTAATCCATTGAACAGTCTTTATTCTCCCTTTTGACCGATACAGGCCAGAAACACACGGTGCTTCCTTTTTGATAAAAATCGATGAATTTTCATGAACTAACCGTGTTAGAGTAGGATTTGACCAAGAGGGGGTGAATTGGTCAGATCTAAAAATTAAAATCACAAACGCAAAATTAAAATGAAGTCACCGATAAAGCAGAGAGAGATGAACACGAGCGATTTATACTGGTTCGGTCCACCTGACCTACGTCCAGTCCTCAGAGCAGCTCTGAGAGTTCCAATCCACTAATCAATCACAACTAGGCCCACCAAGCTTTAAAAACAGGGATTCTCGCTCCCCCTCTCACTTTACACGACAACAGAGTCACACACACTCTGTTTTTCCGTCTCAACTCAGCCCAACGATCTCAAGGTCCCAACCTTGAGTTTCTCACAATAATACAATGAGAAATATCAATATACACTCTCTAGAAAGAGCAGATGGATAAATACTGAAGCTCACAGATATTATGAACTAACTGACAAAGAATGTAATAACAAACAATAAGTGCGTTTAAGCTTGTTCGTCTTTCGTCATCTCTACTTTTATCTTCAAGGCTTCTTGATTTATAGTTAAGACTAAACTCAATAGCCATTATACCGAGTTTGAATAGCCATTAGAGAGAAACTTCTGCCCATTACTCATAGCAGCTTGATTTGTTCGTCTGTCATAAATGCTTGATGTTCAGTTGATGACGGCGGAAACTCAGATTCATTCCTCAGGCGATCTGATATTTTTAATGAAAGGACTAGAAAGCATTTATTAGAGCAGATCAAATTCAAAATATACAAGCATGAAAATAGAAAGCTTTAGTAGCATTAGGCATAGCTGTGTCAGACGCCATGTCAGAGAAAAATGCAACTCAAGTTTTCAACATCTCACAACTCGAGTTCTGAAACATCGAGTTTAAAAGTCAAGTAGTAAAACTTCCAGTTTTCGAAAATAGAACTTGAGGTTTGAGAAACTTCCATCTGTAACTTGAGTTTGCAATTAAAGTTTTGAAGAACAGTTGAAAAACTTTCATTTGAAACTTCAGGTTTTGATATCGAGTTTCGGAGTCCAGTAGTAAAACTTCCAGTTTTGAAAAATGAGGACTCGAGTTCTAAAGCATGTGAAATATTGTTCAGCTGAAAAATCCTTGACACTCAAGTTGGAAAATCAGGAACTCCAGTTTTGAAAAACTTTCAGTGAGGATTCGAGTTTGAGAATCAAGTTTTAAGCAGATGAATTTTTGGAAGGCATGGAACTCGAGTTTGGAAAAAGTCAGGACTCGGGTTCTCTAAAACTCTAAGTCAAAACTTCCAGTTTTCAATTCAAGTTTTGGGAAACATCCAATTTTGAAAAACTGAAACTCAGAGTTCTATAACATGTTTGAAAAACTTGAATTCAGAACCTCAAGTTTTCACTGCAAGTTTACAAAACTTCCAGTTCTGAAAAACTGAAACTCGAGTTCTATAACATGTTTGAAAAACTTGAATTCAGAACCTCAAGTTTTCACTGCAAGTTTGCAAAACTTCCAGTTATGAAAAACTAAAACTCGAGTTCTATAATATGTTTGAAAAACGTGAATTCAGAACCTCAAGTTTTCACTGCAAGTTTGTAAAACTTCTAGTTTTGAAAATTTTGGACTCGAGTTTTTGAACTGAGCATAAAACTTCTTTTTCAAACTTCCAATTCCCATTTCTAGTTTTGACAGTAAGTTACAGAACTTGAGTTTTGAGATTACCAAACTTGAATCTTGAAAGTTTTTCACCAAATTCAAACTCATTTTGAGTTTCAACATCCTTCAACCACATGGTCCATAAAGTTTTATTTCAAGAAGCTCCAGAAACTCATTAAACTCTATTTTCATCTTCAAGAAATAGTTTTGAGCATCCAAAAGAAGTCTAGATGACTGGTAACTCAATGAAAGATGATATAACATCTATTTAAAGAAATTTTAACATTCAAATTAACCATATCATCCTCTAATTAAAAAGAATGCCCAAATCATAATAAAACCTTTGTCAAATCAATATGTATTATGAAAACTTTTTGCTCGATTATATTTGACATCATCAAAAATAATCATGTCTAACAAACCGCATTTCTGGAATCCTCATGCAAAACAAAGCAAGAGAGGGAGTTTCCATGGAATTCTGAGCCATTATACAGTCTTCATTCTCCCTTTTGACCAAAACAGGCCAGAAACACACGGAGGCTCCTATTTGATGGAAATGGATGAATTTTCAATGAACTAACTACGTTTCTAGAATCCTCATGTAAACCTGAGGAAGGGAGGAAGTTTCTATCCAATTCTGAGCCATTGAACAACCGTCATTCTCTTTTTTGACCGAAACATGCCAGAAACACATGGTGGCTCCATTTTGATGGAAATGTTTGAATTTTCAAGAACAAACCACATTACTGCAATCCTCATACAAAACTAAGCTAGCGAGTTTGTGTCCATTCAATTCTAATCCATTGAACAGTCTTTGTTCTCCCTTTTGACTGATACAGGCCAGAAACACACGGTTCCTCCTTCTTGATGGAAATCGATGAATTTTCAAGAACTAACCACATTTCTGGAATCCTCATACAAAACAAAGTAAGAGAGGGAGTTTCCATGGAATTCTGAGCCATTGAACAGTCTTCATTCTCCCTTTTGACTGAAACAGGCCAGAAACAGACGGTGGCTCGTATTTGATGGAAATGGTTGAATTTTCAAGCACGAACCACAATTATGGAATCCTCAAGCAAAACTAAGCTTGAGAGGATGTTTCAATGCAATTCTCAGCCATTAAACAATATTCATTTTCCCTTTTGACCGATACTGGACAGAAACACACGGTGGCTCCTTTTTGATGAAGTGGATAAATTTTCAAGAACAAACAAAATATCTGGAATCCTCATGCTAAACTGAGCAATAGAGGATGTTTCCATACAATTCTGAGCTATTGAACAGTCTTCATTCTCCCTTTTGACCGAAAGTGGCCAGAAACACACGGTGCCCCTTTTTGATGGAAATGGATTAATTTTCAGTAACTAACCACGTTTCTGGAATCCTCATGCAAAACTAAGGAAGGGAGGAAGTTTATATGTAATTCTGAGCCATTGAATAGCCATCAATCTCCTTTTGACCAAAACAGGCCAGAAACACAAGGTGGCTCTTATTTGATGGAAATATTTGAATTTTCAAGAACAAACGGGATTACTGCAATCCTCATGTAAAAGTGAGCTAACGTGGTCGTGTCCATTCAATTCTAATCCATTGAACAATCTTTATTCTCCCTTTTGACCGAAACACACGGTGGCTCCTATTTGATAGAAATGTTTGAATTTTAAAGAACAAACCACATTACTGGAATCCTCATGCAAAACTGAGCAAGAAAGGATGTTTCCATGCAATAGTAATCCTTTGAACAGTCTTCATTCTCCCTTTTGACCGAAACAGGTCAGAAACACACGGTGCCTCCTTTTTATTGGAAATGGATGATTTTCAATAACTAACCACATTTCTAGAAACCTCATGCAAAATAGAGCAAGAGAGGTAGTTTCATGCAATTCTGAGCCATTGAACAAACTTCATTCTCCCTTATGACCGAAATAGGTCAGAAACAAATGGTAGCTCCTTTTTGATGGAAATGTTTAAATTTTAAGAACGAACCTCATTACAGGAATCCTCAAGCAAAACTGAGCTAGAGAGGATGTTTCCTTGCAATTCTAATCCATTGAACACTCTTCATTCTCCCTTTTGATAAAAGTAGGCCAGAAACACACGTTGGATCCTATTTAATGGAAGTGGATGAATTTTCAAGAACAAACCATATTTCTGGAATCCGAATGCTAAACTGAGCAAGAGAGGAAGTTTCCATGCAATTATAAGCCATTGAACAGTCTTCATTCTCCCTTTTGACCGAAAAAAGCCAAAAACACACGTGGCTCAATTTTGATGGAAATGTTTGAATTTTAAAGAACGAACCTCATTACAGGAATCCTCAAGCAAAACTGAGCTAGAGAGGATGTTTCCATGCAATTATCAGCCATTAAACAGTCTTTATTCTCCCTTTTGACCGATATAGGACATAAACAGGCGGTGGCTCCTATTTGATGTAAGTGGATGAATTTTTAAGAACAAACCACATTTCTGGAATCCTCATGCTAAATTGACAAAGAGATGAAGTTTCCATGGAATTCTGAGCCATTGATCATCTTCATTCTCCCGTTTGACCGAAACAGGCCAGAAACACACGGTGGCTCCTTTTTGATGGAAATGTTTGAATTTTAAAGAACAAACCACATTACTGGAATCCTCATGCAAAACTGAGC
>JANTPZ010130549.1:0-14494 GCA_025593235.1 Vachellia pachyceras
AAGGCAAGCATATCATGCACTAGCATTCATCCTACATGCATTGTTTGTAATGTTTGCTACTGGGATTCCTCGAATCTCACCCTCCCCCATTAACAATTTTTAGGTACAAGTGCATCAAGTGTAAGGAGAAATTTTTTGATGCATGAAGCAAGGAATTGTGCATGGATATTCACATGAGATTATGTTGTAATTATGTGGACAACATTGGAATGTATATATGTCATGTAATATGTCTTATGAGCCCATGCATGTATGGATGATATATGATAGCCAAGAACTCCTAAATGAATTATCAAACATGTTTCAAAAAGGATTAGGAGTTAGGGTTTTGAAAAGATGAAATTTGAGAATGGAAAGTTTGGCTAAGTGTTAATGTATAGTCAATCAAACCCTTAATTTTGACCTATTGTGAATCAGAGTAAATAAACTCTAAATGAGCTGAAATTTTACAGAAACATAGTTGGCATTGCAAGCTTTAAAACAAGCCAACGAACACCGGATTTGAAGTTTTGTGCAGAAAGTTATTAAGTTCCAAAGTTTGAAGAAAATCACTGAAAAACCTGGAAAAAATATAAAAATGACCAAATGAACAGTACTTTTTCACGGATCAAACTGTATCATTTGGGTAAATAAATGACTCAATGAGTATTTTTCCCTTATAAAGGAACTTACAAGATTCAAATAGAAATTGGAAGCACTCAATTTCGATTTTTCTAGAATTAGTTATGAATTTTCAAATTTGGTCCAAAATGCAGTGAATAGTAACTTTCAAAGAACTTGAAAGTTTTAAAATTGAAAATTTTGGACTTTCTAATCACTTTAAGGCTTCCCATTGATTCCAAATCAATATATAATGAAGCTAAGGGTTAAGTTAAGGTATGTCACACGAAGCACCTTGAGCTTGAGAATGAACGCCTGAAGGCATATAAGACTTCTGGGCATGCCTGTTATACCAAGAATGCAGGCCCTTCCAATGCCAAGCCCAATTTTAAGAAGGGCAAATAAATTTCTTGGAAAAGGCAGGAAGGATATCCCTAAATTCAAAAGGGGCGAAAGTGAAGTTGACCTGAATAAGGTCAAATACAATGCTTGCCAGAAGTTGGGTCACTCCATGAGGGACTACCCTCAGCGAAATGACCGTGGAAAGACTCAGGCTCAACAAACCATGTAACGAATGATCGAGGATCCTTTATGGAAAATCATCGGTTGACGCATCAATGCAAATGGCTTGATGTTGGCAATAACACAAAGATCACAGAATTTAGTTTCTATACTATGTCTTTTGAATTATGGGTTTGATGTGAACTTTCATGATAAATTTGTTGACATTTTTAGCATCGGAACCTTTATCGGTTTAGCTTTCCTGTCAGGAAAGTTCTTTGTAATGGATGTTATTGGTAATTTCAGCTTACATGATTGTTTCATTAACTCCTCCAATATAACCGTCGATATGAATATCTAGCATGTTAGACTATGGCATATAAGTTAGAATCGAATGATTAAACTAGCAAAAGATGGTTTGCTAGGTGAAGACCAAACATGGAGATAGCCTTATGTGAAAATTGTTTAGCTGGCAAGGCAACTAGAAAACCTTTCGATATAGGAACTAGAGTTGAAAATCCATTGGATTTGGTCCATTCTAATATATGTGGTCCCATGAGTGTGAGGGCAAGGCATGGAGCTTGATACTTCATTACCTTTATTGATGACTTTTCACGATATGGTCATGTCAATTTGATCTCACATAAATATGAAGCACTAGAGAGTTTTAGACAGTATATAAATGAGGTAGAGAATCAAATAGAACGTAATATTAAAGTATTACGTACTAACCGAGGTAGTGAATACTTATCCGATCAATTCAAAGAGCTTTGTGAAGAAAAGAGGATAATTAGGTAACTAACTATCCCTGGCACTTAGCAACAAAATGGAGTGTCTGAAAGAAGAAATATGACTCTTCTAGACATGGTTAGGTTGATGATGGCTCAAGCAAACTTGCCAATTTCATATTGAGGTGATGCTTTATTAATAACAGCCTCTATACTTAACCGTGTACCCTCAAAAGTAGTTACTTTCACACCCTATGAGTTATGGACGATATGCAAGCCATATTTAAGTATCTTAAGACCCTGGGGGTCGGTTGCATACGTTCATAATGATTCCCATAAGTATGGGAAGTTGGGTCCTAAAGGAGAGAATGTATCTTTATAAGATACTCAAAAGAATCAAAAGAATACGTTTTCATAGGTGAAAATGAAGGTGGAACTGTAACTGAAATTGAATCAAGGGACGCCATATTTTGAGAAAGTGAATTTCCTGGCAGAGGAGATATAGATAAAAAAATGTCTCTTTATGAGACACAAGAATAAGATAGTACAGATCGATCTAATGATCCCCAATCGTCTCAATAAATCAATCTGAGTGGAAGATTAAAAGGCTCATAAAGGCCTTTACAAAGGCCGAGACAAAAGAAACATAAGAGATGAGAGGTCTCTATAAGAAGGAGTGACAAAGGAAATATACCCAAGAGACGCTTTCCAATAGAAGGAGAAGCACTCATGGTCACTTCGGATGAATGGAAGAAATCAATGGAAGAAGAGATTGATTCAATAAGAAAGAATCAAGTCTGGGAACTCGTTGATCAACCAAAAGGTCGAAAGGCCATTGGGAATAATTGGGTTCTCAAAATAAAAAGAAAAGTGGATGGATCAATTGACAAGTATAAGGCACATCTGGTAGTGAAAGGGTATACACAATAGTAAGGTATCGATTACAAGGACACCTTCTCATCTATTGTACGCTTTAATTCCATAAGACTAATTTTGGCAATAGTAAAAAGTTTAGATTTGAAGTTACATCAAATGGATGTGAAAACTGCATTTCCAAACGTTGACTTGGATGAAGAAATCTATATGGTACAGCCATTAGGTTTCGTAAAGAAAGGCTTAGAGAGTAAAGTTTGTAAGCTCAAAAGGTCCATTTTATGGACTGAAGCAATCGTCCAGGTAGTGGTAGTTGATGTTTCACGAGGTAATAACCTCACATGATTTTGAAATGATTGAAGAAGACCCCTGCGTCTACATTAAGAGGTTTGATGATGACTTTGTGATGTTGTCATTATATGTAGACGATATACTATTGATCAGAAATAGCCTAAATCCAACCTTAGCAGTTAAAGAATGACTATCATCGAATTTTGAGATGAAAGACATTGGAGAAACAGAGTACATACTTGGAGTTAAAATCCAAAGGGATCACTTAAGGAGATTTCTATCTTTTTCACAAGAGAATTACTGATCTAACTATATTTTCACACATTATTTCATAGATAATTGAGGGATTTTGACACATTTTATGGATTAAAATTACATAATTAAGTACCAATTTGGAATAGGGATATTTGCATTGAATTAAACTTAATTAAAGGTAAAATGGAATTAAATTAATAACTTATTCATGCAATTGTTTCTTTGAAGATTTTGATATTATTTGGTACTTAATTGTAGGTACTCATGGCAAATTTGGCAAAGTCAAATAAATATATATATATATATATATATACATACATTGCTGGATCCATCTATTTATTATTCCTCGATTATTCCATCAACAAACATCCAAGGCCACGATTTCGAATTTAATGGGATTCCTCTCAGCACGTGGAGATTCAATTTAGGAGCACGCACACACACAAGCACCTAAGGCCCACAATTTCTTCTTGAATTCCTCTCAGCAAGAATAACGAGCAAAAGAAAGAAAGAGAACGGGAGAGACGACGAGACGAAGCAAGCAGCGGCCAACTGGGAAATTTTGAATTCCACGAGATCCACGCCTCTGCTTTCGGCAAAATGATTCTCAATATCCATTATCCTTTAATCACGCCACAGATCCAGATCTTGGATAAAATCTTGGATTTATCCATTATCTATAGCAAATCTTTGAGATACAATCTATCTTCAGAAGGAGAAAAAGATAAGGAACCACACCTATATATTCAGACGACCACACAGAGCTGAGGGCACCACCATTCCACTTTGAACTTTCTTCATTCACAGTCAACCACCTCTTCGTTCCATCAGATTCTTCTCTCTCGGCCACCTCCAATTCTCTGCTCTCAACCACCATTCCTCCATTTTCTTGGCAGTCACTCGACCACACAGGCTGGAGAGTTCTCTCCTCAAGCACCAAGCAATCATCTCCCATTCATTCTCCCACCTTACTACTTCCAGAGTCGGCGACCACCATTCCTTCAGCACCATCGATGCCCTCACTCTCGGATTCCATTCACGCACGCTCTCCATTTCTCAACCACCACCAGATTCCACCCATCGCGCCGCCAAGAATCATGCTACCACCATCAACCACACCGTACTTCATTCCCTTACCCACGCACAAACATCACGCCGCCAATGTTCCCATTCTGTTGCTCCCTGTTTGGATTTCAAATTTTTCTCCATTGTCCATAATTGCTATGATGGCTGTATATCTGGAACCTGTTGGGGTTGATTTTGAAACCATGCGTAGCTAATTTCTCTTTGCCTCTTTGTGATGGAATTGATGACCAGAGCTCACTGATTTACATAGGGGAGTTTTTCCATCCTTCCATTAGTCTAAAATTATGTATTTGGATTTCCTAGTTTTAAGGATGATTGTATATGATTTTGAAACTGAGATGGATGTTTATTTATCTCTATTTGGATTGATTTTCATAATTAATTTTTGGACTATGCATTATGAAACAATTAATGGTTTAATTTCTTAATAGCATTAATTTAATTATGTTAATTAGCGTATTATTGTCTAGTTAATATGATTATTTGGTGCTTTGAAATGGTTGTTCAGCATTTCATATGAAGAAGACTCATATTGCATTATTCCGATTTTAATTGTGCATTAAACGGCTTTTAACAATACCTCAATAAGTAATTGTTAGCTATGTCCGTATGAGTTATTATCGATTGAGAATATTGGACTTGAGTGTTATCTTGAGGTTTCACTAAAGGTTTAATGAATTTATAACTCCCACGATTATTTTTGAGCAAGGGAGGTCACATCTCTATCACCAAGGGCATTCACTATTCCTGAAAATCTAAAAGAATTCTTTAGTTTAAATTTATTGCATTTGCATTAGTTTAGAAAAATCATTTTCACAAAAACCATCCTTCTAACCATTTTTTAGCACTTAGTTTAACTTAGAGAATTGAAAAAAAGGCTCCTTGATAAGAGAACGATCCTAGGGTTAGTGCACTATATTGCATTAGTTTTAGGTAATTTTTGATTGGGTCTTGAGATGACTAGAGACCGTGAGAATCAATTACATTAAAAAAATTATTGAGCGATTCAATATGAGTGTCTGCAATCCCTCAGACACCCCGGTAGCCACTGGAGTTAGCCTGAATCTTGAAATGTGCCTCAAGACTGAGTCAGCTAAGAAAAGAATGGAAAGAGTTCCTTATGCTAGTGTCCTTGGAAGTCTAATGTATGCAATGATGTGTACAAGACCAAATATTTGTTTTGCAGTTGGACTGGTAAGTAGGTTCCAGTCAAATCCTGGCGAACAACATTTGAAACCTTTAAAAAGGATTCTGCGATACTTAAAGGGCACAACGAATTATGCACTAACTTATCAAGGAAGCGAATTATGGCTCCTTGGATACTCTAATGTTGACATAGGTAGAGACGAAGTTGAACGAAGGTCAACTTTAGGTTATACCTTCTTGCTAAATAATGGAGCCATAAGTTGCAGTAGCAAGAAGCAGACGTGCATTGCCCTGCATTTAATGGAAGCTGAGTTTGTGGCTTGCACTACGGCTATGTGGCTGTAGAGATTTATTGAACACCTTATATTTGGGAAAAAGAGTACAAATCTTGTGTTAATATATTGTGACAATACTACAGCCATAGCCTACAAAAAAACCCCCAAATATCATAGCAAGACAAAGCACATTGATGTTAAGTATAACTTTGTGAGAGATTAAGTAGAGCACAGAAAGTGATAAATGTACAACACATTTCGACCAAGAGTATGGTCGTAGATCCCCTGACTAAACCAATAGCCAAAAAAATGTTTGAGAAACATGTAAAGGCCATTGGTATGCGCAAAATGTAAAATTACAGACATTGTATATTGAATTTGTGATTAAATTCATGTGTCTGTGTACAAGTATACAATATCTAGTATGTCATACAGGTAGGTGAGGTAGGCTCTCTCACACAAGCTACCGCCTTTGATATACTTAGGAGGAGTATGCAAAGATGAGACACCTGTATTAACCAGTAAGGCAGCATGAATGCTGATATGGTAGAGAAGAAATACAAATTATGTCACCTCGGCAACTGTGTAGCATGTTGAGATGAGATCCAATGTATATACATATAAAACATGGATCGAATCATGGGGACCCATTCCCATGATGCCTATTACCAGACAATAAATTCTTCAATACACTATCAGAAAATGCCATTTAGAGACAAAAATTCAATCACTAAATGGCTAGTTTCCTTCAGAAAATTTCCATTTAGCGATAGAAAATATTAGCGGCCCTCGTTTTAGCGACGGAAAATAGCAATTTAGCGATGGATTTTCCGTTGCTAAATCACATTTTTCTAGTAGTGATAATGACATCACGTGAGATATGAGAGGTAGAAGAATTTGGGTTTAGATGTTAGGAACATCTAGACTAAAAGTTTGTACTGTGTTAATAGAATGTTTTAAAAATCGACGTAGGCTCTTATAGTATAAGAGAAACACTGTAGCATGTGATTCATACCACATGTGTTATAAAACCGTAAAAGGGAAGCAAGTGAATGGATCCCTGCTTCATTGCCGTGTGAGTCCCAAGAAATTAATATTTCTATTTATGTCCTTTGACTTTGACATTATCGTGGAGATATACATCAATGACTGCTATTTTAACGTACATCCGACTATCATGATGGATGCGATACAAGGTACTATGTTAGGAAAGCGGTAGATGTATATCAAAATGATATATGGGCGAAAGGAAGATTACCTGATAAATACACACTATGTTGGTGTCTGTGACATGTCCCTTATGATATCAACTTGGAGATTTCATAAGTGTGGATACTACGCATACGAGAAAGACGATCTAAGTCTTATGTTGACTTGAGAGGGATTAGATTCATCAAGTGAAAGTGTATTTTGGTTAAATCTAAGACATATGAGGCATAATATAAAATTCATGCTACACAAGAAAAGATTGTCTTGTGCTGGTCATGTGAAAAGGATTTCTAGTACTAACATCTAAAAGACGTCCCATGCGGTCACGGCAAAGCACCTAGTATGAAAGGAAGAAGAGAGAAAGACAAGGCCCACGATTCCTAATCCACCAAGTGTGAGTGGGAGATGTTGGAATATGGGCCACCCTTGATGGATTAGGCCCAAATCCATTGCTGGGTTGAATGCATAAATGAGCAAACTTGTGGGAATAAGGTTGTAATTTTCTCCAAAAGATTGACTTTGAAAATTAAATGTTTTTGCGTGGGAATAGTCACGGGAAATTGTGAAGTTATCGTACAGGGAAGTGGTTCCCAAAATGAGCAAACATAGCGCAAGGAGAAAATTTTCTTCCATCCCTTCCCTTCTCATCTCCTCTCATGTCTTCCTTGAGTACATTTTGCTGTGTCTTGTGTTTGGATCCACCATTATGATCCGAATTCCATGTGGGTATATGGGGAAGCATCACTCAATCAATGTACAAGTACGCCCAAAATCCTTCAGAAACCCATCTATCAATAATTGGGCGATTATATTATTTGCAAATGTTGTTTTAGAAATCTCATTATATTTGGTATATACGCAAGTTTGGAAATTTTACACGTATGAGATAAGGTGGCAAGATGAACTTTTTAAAAGAATATTATGTTTTTCGCAAAATTAAAAAAAAAACAAAGAATAGTATGTTGTGCACTGGTGATTAAAGAATTGGACGGTCTAACCATTAATCGGAATCACTGATAATTCGATAAGAATTGGAAAACATTTTTCATGATTGAGTTAGGTTCGATCGAAGTTCCATCGCTAAGCCTGAATCTGGAATTAGATTGAGAATTATATGAACTAATTTTAGAAAACTGAACGGGTTTTGGGCTTGATGGGAAAAATTGTGATACAATTACAAACCTATAAAAAAAATTGACCTTCTCGAAATGCCTAGTGTACTTTTAGACCATTTGTAGCGTTAGAAAATAAAGAGAGAGAGAGAGAGAGAGAGAGAGAGAGGATAGAAATGTACCAACTATCAAGTTAGAGATTATTTGAAAATCCGTTTGGAAATAGCTTTAGTTCGAGGTAAAATCTAAGTTTTGAAGAATAAATTTTGGATGAATAGTTTTTGCAGATTTCGAAATAAAAACTAGGTTTTGAAAAGTGTTTATATTTAGGAAGTTCTAGATTTTTATGGAGTTTAAGGCAAAAAGTAAGTAGGAAAGAGGAAAGAGAAAGAAAGAAAAAAGATGAAAGAGAAAATTTATTATGAGAGAGAATGTCATTTAATAAGAAAATAACTTTTTTAAAATCTAGATTTCAAACTTAGATTTATTACAAAACCTATATTTTAAAAATGTGAGTATTTAAACAAAATTCAGGTACTAGGTTAAAATTTTAGGTTTTATCATAAAATATAGGTTTGAGACTGTAATCCCAAATGAGCCTTCAATCTATTTTTCTCACCAAGTTGTTGGAGATCAGCAGTGTCTCATCTTCTATGTTCCATAAGAACTTTGAAGGTGATTAATCATATGTGAGAATTAAACTTAATCTGCACGATAAACTAAAGATTTTATACATTTTCAAACACATACACACACGTGTGTGTGTGTGTCTTTATACATAACATATATAAGACTAATGCACATATTTTAACATAAAAAATAAAGAATTTAAAAACCTTATGCATGCCCAAAGTCTTTGCTCATCTCATTAATGAATCTTCATAAAAGGATTTTGCTCAAATTTTTTTTCATCCGCTCACTTTCCCACCCCCAACCCCACCTAGCTAGTCCGTACTCTCTTCCTACCTCCAAGCCCCACTCATTTCCCCCTTTCATTCACTAATTCGTGTTCTTATCTTCATAGTCTCCCTAATTACTATGTTGCTCGATGAAGTTTTCAGCTATGTAAGCTAGTTCAACTCAGGTATTTTAATTTTTTTTATCATACCTGTTAGGCAGGATTTATGGGAGTGGCATGTGGAGATTCATCATACGTGTAGAGACATCATAGATGTGTTGATTATCTGTCTCATGAAGGGCAAACTAGACTTTTGCACTCAATCTAATCTTGCCTTTATATTTAAAAGACATTATTAACATGATTTTAATGCCAATATCATAAAATAAAGAGAGAGTGGATGTTGGCAAAAAAAAAAAACAGAGAGAGAGAGAGTGGATAGAAATGTATTATAGGATAAATAATCATATAACTCAATAGATCGGGTAAATAGGGTGAGGAATAATTGGAGGTAGCCCATGTTATAGGGTTGATGACCACTAAATTAATAGTCAATAATGGACCCAAATGCAATCATATGATATTATTTTATTGAAAATTTCATATATTGAAGAGTTATTATGCCGACAATTAGACATATTATGAATTTATTTTTATGTTATACTCATTTTATTCCTATTGTAAAACTCACTTTAATGAATAAATTAAACTATGAAGTGAAGTTTGATGTTAAATTCTTATTCAAAGATTACACTATGTTTCAAAGCAAATCTAACCAGTTGAAATGATAGAATTTCCATGGCAAAACAAGAAAGAGTAATAATGAAAACCCTGTGGAGAATAAAATATTTATATTTAGTGAGTCAACAAAGAATTCATGAGCACTTTCTTCGCCAACCAACAAAGAAATAATATTGATAAATACGTGTCAGTTTCAAAGCAAATGTACGGATTGAAGAGAGTTATCAATGGCCACACGGGACTGGGAGTGCGAGCGAATCAGCAACAATAATAGTTCCATAATTATGTTATAGTATTTTTTTAAAAAAATTTTAAAAATATTAAATAAATTATTTAATTATAACATATGTTATAAAATATTTACATGTATCTACATTTTTTTAAAAAAACAAGAGTGTAAATGAGTTAAATATCTAAAATTCACTAATCACTAAAGTTGGAGCATATCTCAAAACATATAGAACTTACAAAGATATCCATAGATGGTTCATTAACAACATTCTCACGTTAACATTCATATTTAACTTCATGATACAATGGGTTATAAGCCACTTAACTACTAAATTATATTTATTGCCAATATTTAATTTTCTCGTGGGAGGCACCTGTTCCAACTTATAATTGTCGCAGTTATTGTATGTAATTTTTAAATAAGAAAATACGATAGTGACCATACTATATACGTTGAATCTGAACTGGGAAGCACCACCACATCGATAGAACAACAAATAATTATTGTTTTTCTGAATTTTTCAGCTTTGTCTTCCACTGGCATTAAGTATCGTATCTTCAAAAGTTTTAAGGATTTGTTTAATGCAATGGAATCTTAATCACAATACTAAATGATGAAATATTAAATGGTGAGAGAGTAGGGTTTTAAAAACTCTCTAATGTTTGATAATTGAGACAGGGTTTTTAAAGGGAGTGCAGAGATAAACATCTTAATGACAAAATTAGCCTCAACAAAACAACAATTATTTTCTCCTCTTCCATGTTTTATAACGCACTAATATACTCTATTTGTAATTTTGTTTATAGTAACATATATAGAGTAATACCCAATTCACTTTAGATTTGCGACTATTCTCCATCGACTTGGCAGCTGCAAAGTTAATATAAGGGTTTGTTTGGATAGTCCATTGGGAGAACAGACATAGATTCCAAAATAAATATGTGAGATGAATTTTATCTCGGTAAACGCAGGAATGGATTTTGGTTGCCCAAACGAGCTAACCAAACAAGCCTATACTGTATTTCTATTTGTGGCTAACGATTGTTTAAGTCTCTCTCACGTCCTTTTCTTTATTTTCTAACACCCACCACTGGTTTTAATCAAGTCCATTTTTTCCTTCTCTCTTGTTTGTTACTTTTGGTCTTTATTTGGAGGGAAAAAAAATAATTGGAACTTGATTTGTGTAGGAGGTTTAATACAATCTTTAGTCCCTCAACTTTAACCTCATTTTGAAGTTAATTCCTCAAATGTAAAATTAGTGGATTTGATCGGTTAACGAGAACAATATTCTAAATTTTTATTAGATTATAAAGATCAATGTTTTAAATAAAATGAAATGAGCCAAAACCTACAATTTAAACATGAAAGACCAAATTAAATTAGATAAATTTGAAGGATTAACCCATCTTGTCTCACTTTGGTACTTAAGTTATATATGCTCTAGAATATTGGAGAACACAAACAAGTGATAAAACTTGAAAAGTCTCTGTAGTTGCTTCCACGTACACTCCCTGGTTCTTCTAAGTGGCCCACTACACCCCACTTTCCATCTCCGATTTAGTTTTCCAAACTTGATTATTATATATATATATATATCCTAAAATAATGTATTACACTCATGTTATTTGGAAGAGGTAAAACATGATAGAGGAAATAATTAAGGTGGTAATTAAGAAATGAAATTATTTTAAAAAAGCTGCTAAATGGTAGATATTTTTTAATGAAAGCAACAATCATGTTCAAGGCATTGTTATTGTAAATATTTTGTGTATATCAAATGAAGAGTCTCACATCATTTGCAATTGTTGGGTCCAAGCGAATATCTGATAAAAATATGATCTTGGACAAATAAATAACTTAAGAAGAGGAAAGAGTTTGCACATGATAAAGGTCAATGGAGACAAATTCAACAATTTTCCCTAAACATTTATGTGCAAGTTAATTGTGTATTGGGTACCATTTTATTTAAAAGTTTTATAGAAATAAAAATAATATTTTTGAATGAAGCTTTGACAAAAAAAACTTCAACATTTAATGTGGAACATGAAATTTGAAAAGGATAATTTTTTGGATCAGCATTTATTCCTTTTAATACACTATAATACATGCCACCATTGATTATCTTATTTCAAAGCAACGTACAGGAATGTTGATGTTTGATGGCATTGAATTTTAGCCAAGATTAAAACTAATTCATGAAAGCAATGTACGGAAAATCAATTTGTGGCTATGATTTCTTGTTTTTTTTTTCACAAAAAGCAATCCATGGTAAGGATAAAGGCAACATATGGGAAAGCAATACGTGGCTATGAATGTTATGCTGTTGTTATTATTATTATTAAAGCAATGCCATCATTGTATTTTATGATCAAGATTGGAAACTGATGCAAAAATAAAAATACCCATCCGCACACGGTTTTGAAAACTTACGCATTTGTGTCTAACGGGTTGCTGAACAGTTTTGTTTTGTGGACCTCTCTTTCTCATATGTCACATTCTTCTATATGCTAAGTTACATTACTTTTGATGTTCTGCTCATCCTATTTTACAGGAAGAATCCGTTTAATCTTGGAGAGTGCCGCATTTTACTTAGCAGATAGTTACAGAATAGCTCTTAAGAACAGTATCCTTAGAGGCGATACTAGGTTAATTTTTTTTATTTTTCAGGTGTTATCATCTACAATTGTTAGATACTAAATGTGGACACATATTTAGTAGAAATTTAAACATTAATTTATCACGTCGTGATGAACTATTCCCTTCTACAGCATCCAAACTGTTGGTCAAAAAGAATATTAACAATAAATGTGTAGCATGGATTTATTATTTTCCTACAACCATATCATTTCCTACTGCTGACAAGTGAAAGTTATTAATAAATGGTATTACACATTTAAATATTAATAAAATAAAAAATTAGTTATATTTTATTTGGTTTAATATTTAAAATTTTATTACCTCTGCCCCTTAAATCAAATAATGTGTCATTAGAATTCCTCACATATCCTTTTCAATCAATCCAAATAAGGGATTATTAAAATGTCTCTTCTTCCCTCTTCAATCCGGATTTTTGGTGGGGAAGTTTGGCTGAAATTTTTTTGTCAGGTGCATGAAACAATTTTTAAAGTAGAGAAATGAGATATAAAACTCATTTTTATTACACAATTAGCCTTAATGAATAATATATTTTTTCTTTTATCCTTCCGATTTCATAATGTCCTAATGTGCCAGAGGAAAATGGGGAAACGATTTTTTGAGTAGAAAAATCTAGAAAAGGCAGGGAAAAAAGGAAGAAAGAAACTAAGAGAAGCTACCTCAACGTTAATTAAATGGAAAATAAAGTAGATGGTAAAAGTAGAGAAAAAGAAGGATATGGCATAGAAGGATAGGTATGAAGCTACTTTTTTTAGTGATATGAAGCTACCTTTTGACTCTCCTTTTAAAAGAAACAAATTTTTGTATAGCATCAGGATATCCGTCCAATGGTGAACCTGCTAGATCATGAAGTAGGCGAATTGTGTCCGGATTTCATATTGTTAAAAAAGATCTTTGAAAAGAAGCACTTAATCGGTTGTTTGGATATCTGATAATAAGATCTAAAAAGAGCGTATGACACCAGGTCTATATTTTAAAATTACAAAGACATTATTAATATAAATTAAAAATACAAGGACCACATGATAAATTAAGTGAAATATTGAGAACCACTGGTTTTGTTTCCCATTTTATGAATGCATCAAATACAGCCTAACAATGCAGAGATATATCTCCTATAACTTTTTTAACAATTGCTTTTCTTTTCCCTATAAATAAATATATAGCCTATCCCATACAACATTATATTTCATCCCAAACACACCCTAGCTCACTTCTTGTGTTCCCCCCCCCCGGCCCTCTCTCCATCTCAAACCCCCATTAGCAGCTGGTGGCGCCGCCGTTTGTGGTGGTGGGAACGAGCGATGAGGGAAATAGGTGAGGCGGTGGATAGGTTTAAACCAGCCATGGTGTTGGTGGTGGTTCAGCTGCTATACGTTGGGGTTGGCATTCTTTACAAACTAGTCGTCTACGATGGAATGAACCTGAGAGTCGTCATCGCTTATCGTTTTATTTTCGCCACTCTCTTCATCGCTCCTCTTGCTTTCATATTCGAAAGGTAATTTGTTTTCTTCATTCCCATCTTCCCTCTCATCACACTTCTGCCTCAACAACTATTGATGAAATTAAACTCTCATAATTAAGCTTTGTGTGTGTGTGTGTTGAGATTGAGCTTCTTTTGCATCGAAGTTTATATATATATATATATATATATATATTAACAACGTAGTGTTGTTTTGGGGTGATGGCTGCGATTTTTTTGCAGGAAGAAGAGGCCAAAGATGACTTGGACTATACTGTTTCAGGGACTTTTATGCGGCTTATTTGGGTATTAAATTAATTATTTAGTTTCAAGTTATATATATATATGTATGTATGTATATTTGCTTCCGTATAGATAGCTTTATTTCGATGCATTTGATGTGTTTTTTTGGGGGGGGGGGGCTGGAAGT
>JANTPZ010130573.1:0-18478 GCA_025593235.1 Vachellia pachyceras
AGTTTTCGTGAGAAATGGGGCTGAAATGGAGGGGAATTTTCTGTTTTAATAATTCCCCATTTAATGGAATCAAGGGTTGAGATTTGATCTTGCTAACTAAAGGTGATCTAAGGGCTATAATTGAGCCACACACTTGCCATTTGCTTTCTTCTCATTGGCTCTTCAAAAGTGATAATAATGGCTGTAAAAAATCTGATTCTCACTTGGTTACTTCAACCAAACTGAATCCCCTTCGGTTACTTTTACCGATTACACTTTTCGCCGGTAAACTTAACTTTATTCCGACAAATCTTTTCCTACTTTTCTGGTGATATTTTCTTTCTCATTTAATCTCCATATTTTCATCTTGAATATAACAAAATTATTATTCCCAAAATACCCTTTAATTATCTCAATTTTTACAGGATTATTTTATCCTGTCCAAAATCCCTGAAACGAAGCAATCGGAGAGCAAATTTCTTTTAGGGCCTTGAAAAATATGGGTGCTCAACATTTCCCGATCCCGAGCTTCCCGTCCCGATCCCGAGCTTTCGGGACGGGAAAATCCCGTACCGAAAATTTTCGGGACGGGAAAAATCGGGATCGGGAAAAATAAAATTCGGGATCAGGATCGAGATCGGGATTGGCATTTCCCGATCCCGATTTTTCCCGATCTTGAAAATAATATTTTTAATAATATAAATATATATTTTTAATAATATAAATATATATTTTAATAATATAAATATATATTTTATATTTTAATAATATAAATATATATATATATTAATAATATATATTTTAAAAAAATATTTTTTAAAAAATATAAAAAAAATCGGGAAATTCCGGGAATCGAAATCGGGATCGGGATTGGTATTTCCCGATCCCGTCCCGTCCCAAGAGCAGCCCTATTGAAAAATACTACATTTTCACTGATTCTCAAGCCCTTTTCCTTTTTCCAAAATGCCCTCTAGATTGTCCAAAATTAATTTTTGAAATAATTATATTTCGGGGATTTTCGGGTATTTTTCGGGCCTTTTTCCCAATTTTCGGGAAAATCACCTTAATTATATACCGGGTAATAATTTTATTAATTACTACATAATTCACTGGATTTTCCATATTTTTCTCCAAATTTTTGAATAGCTCCTGATATTTCAAATAATTATTTTTCCTCCTTTGCCCTTCAAAATTTCCGTAAACGGAAATCGGGTCCGAATTTGGAAAATCCGTGTTACGTCATTGCGACCGGTATATAGAGATCTACCTTTTTGGGCTTCTGTAAAATTTACTAATATTTTGGTCAACTGATTGACTTTTTGATTTGACTTTGACTTTTCTTTTATCAAATGACCAAAATGCCCTTCAACTTTCTCATAATTACCATTTTGCCCTTACTTGCTCTACTTTTTCCAAAATTACTATTTTGCCCTTGCTTTTGATACTAAAAGACCTTTATGCCCTTGGTCTTTTATTAAATGACATATGGGTCCCTTCCTATAAGGTTTCCCATCCTCACATTGCTCTAGGGCAAATATACTTAATTTTGGAATTCACACGGAACTCCGTGCCTCAGGTCAAGTCGAACTTTTCAACTTCCGGCCCTTAATCTTTCTTTCTTTTTGAGCTTTCTACTTTTTGTCTCTAATTCATCATCATAATCATCATATTAGCCTTTATTTCATTTAGTATGAAATTATGGATATTACACCTGTGAACTTCTCAATTAAACTACTATTGACTATGTTTTTCTTATTGCATATATAATTGGATTTTTCGATTTTACCTCTATTTTTTGCTGGATATTATTACTACTTTGTAAATCTATACAGTTTTGATCTATCTGATACATAATTCTTTGGTTCAGTCCCTTGCGGAGAGGATTATTTAAAATAAAAATTCACTCAAATACTTAACGTTCTTATTATGAACTGTCAAATATATTTTACATACGTAATGATTATTATTATCAACCGTCATATATAGTTTTCATACTTAATGGTTCTTATCATCAACCATCATATATAGTTTTCATACTTCATGGTTATTACTATCAACTAATACAAATATTTTACATGTTTAACGGTTGTTTAAAACACCCGTTAAATATAAGTAAATATATATGTAATGGTTGTTTTGTAAAACCGTTAAATACAGAGGCACCTATTTAAGGTTTTTTTAACGACAGTCAAATATTAGACAAAATATATAATGGTTACAAACCATTATGTATATATATTTAGCACTCAGATATTTAAGGTTAAAAACCGTTAACCATCAGGAAAAATAAACGTTAAGTATAGACAAACTATAGTAGTGATTTTTTTTGTTATTAGTCATATTCTTGATTTAAAACTTGAGTTATGGCTCTTGAATCAAACCATAAATACACCTTTTGGAGAGTTTCCTAATGTTGACATTATTATTATATGATCCGTTCACTATAAACCACTATGAAATAGTGTGTTACTAAATATGTGCAAATTCTTGAGTTACGCAATATTTTCAAATATTGTCATAGTAAGGGCTATATGGATTCCTTTCTTAAAAAAATTATTCGATGTGCCAATTGTAATATCTACCCCTTTCGGTAAACTAACAAAGAGGCCAAATCGTTAGTTAGCAGATAAGACAAGGCCTAGAAATAAAAGTACAAAAAGAAGAGATGTCAGTGGACCAAAGAGACCCTGGTCAAATTATTCCTAAGGCTTTGAAGTTTCTAAGAATGTCAGCCATGGACATAAATGTCATTAAATACAAAGACCAAGGGCAATATGGTCATTGGATAAAAGAGGTCAAACCAGTAGTCAAAAGTCAAGTTAAAACCCACTGATAGAAAGTACGGAAAAAGTTGATTGCTGATAGGCCGGAAGTCGTAGAATCAGAATTGGCCCGGTAGATGGAAGTCGATAGGAATAGTAATGTTAAGCGTGCTTGTCCCGGGAGCAATTGCAAAATGGGTGACCTCCTGGGAAGTTGCCTAAGGGAGTCAGAAACCAAAAGATCAAGGGCCAAAAGGTTAAGGGCAAAATGGGAATTTATGAAAAGTTGGACTATGAAAGGGCATTTTGGTCATTAAGAAAAAGTGTAAGGGCATTTTGGTCATTTGACAAAGTCAAAGTCAAAAATTCAAACAGTTGACCAAAAATCAGAAAAATTCACAGATGCCCAAAAGATATAGCAGAACTCACTGATTACCAGAAATTCAACTGATTGTTGAAATTTGGTCTGGATGAGGAATTATGGAATTTTAAAGATCTGATGATTGAAAATAATTAATTAATGTATCAGGAGTTCTTTGAGACCAAAAACAGATTCTATAAAAATTTAGTGGAATTTATAGTATTTTACAAAATTATTACCCAAAGTACGATTAAGACGGTTTTCCCAAAAATGAGGAAAAAGGCCCAAAAATCCCCCAAAAATATAATTTATTACAAAAATTTATTAGGAACAATTTAGAAGGTATTTTGGGGAAAGGTGAAGGGCTAGAGTATCAATGAAAAATGTAGAAAATTATAAGGCCCTAGAAATGATTTATTCTAAAATTGCTCGTTTTCAGGGGTTTTAAACAGGATAAAGTAATCCTGTTAATTTGATTGGATTAAGGGAAAATTTGAGGATGATGATTTTAATATATTCAAGAGGGAATTATGGAGATTAAATGAGGGAGAAAACATCTCCAGAAAAGTAGAAAAAGATTTACCGAAATAGAGTTATGTTTACCGGTAAAAAAATGTAATCGGTAGAAGTAACCAAATGGAATTTGGTTTGGTTGGTGTAACCAAACCTTAACAAGATTTTTTAGCCTTAATGATGATATTTTTGACTAAACAATGAGAGGAAAACAAATGTGGGATTGGTGGCAAAATTTCCACCCTTAGATTAACCTCCTTACTAAGAATGCATCCTAGCCCTTAATCCTTCTCTTCCACCACCATTTGGCCGACTTATCCAGCAGTAAAATGGGAGAGAAGAGCACGCCATTTTCCTCCATGGAAGAGGAGAACAAGCTTCCAAAAATCCAAGGTAAGAGGAGTTACACCTTATGGATTGGAATTTTGATTTGGGCTCTCTTTCTCAAGTTTGAATACTTAGGGTTCTTGAGAGTAAAGTGAGATAGAGAGGGATTTTGAACCATTGATTGGTGGTAAAAGCCTCCTTGTGTTGTAAGGAGTGTTTTGGTTTATATGTTGTGATTGTCTGAGATTGTTTTTATGATTTTGAATTGTTGGAAATCATGAAGTTTTAGGGGAGGTGTTGCCCAATTTTCCATTTGATATAGGAGAGTTAAAATCAAGTTATACCATGCATGAATATGAATTTGGGAACATGAATCAAGTGGTATAAGTGATGAAAGTTGAAAAATCGCATTTATGGAAATTGGGTATATGTCTCAGCCTGTGCTAGTTCTTAAGGAAGGAAGTTTCTTTTGATTATTTTGATGCTTCCAATGGCTTTAAAATGAGTTTTTGTTTAGGGTAAAAGTGAGCCCAAGTTTATGAAAGCATTAGAAAAACATAGAGACAAGTTTAGGATTTTAAGGTTCTTAAAGTTCAAGGGATGATTCAATGAAGTTTTACCTTAGTTTTTGTCTTGGAAATTACTTGTAATTGATGGCCATAATGTTGTTAATTATGTAGGCAAAATTTTGGTGCAAGAGAGTGATTTTCAAAGTGAGCAAGAGAACACCCAAGTTAAAGGAAAATAAAGACCCAAGGTAGCAAGACCTTCTAACTTATCTATATGTTATGAAATTGTATTGAAATTGTGCATGACTTATTTTATGAGAATGAAAGTGTGAATATGTGCTTGATGTGCTATGGCCATATGCATTTACATGTCTCATGTGCACATTCATTCCATTATGCATTCACACTTATTATTAAACATGTCATGCATTTTATGAAAACTTGTTAGAAAGTTTTGCTATTGGGATTTCTTTGAAATCTCACTCTCCCCCACTAACCATTTTTAGTTGGAAGCACAATCAAGGGTAAGGAGAAAGTGGTTGATTCATGAAGCAATATTTAATGTGCAATGTTGTGAATTTTATTTTGAACTTTACATAATTTAGTTTAAAAGATGTAATGTGACATGTAATATGATTTATGCATGTATTATGGACTTATGATAATTAGTGTATACTTTATGAATGCCTAATTACGTAGGCTAATATGGTTAAGAAAGGTTTAAAAATCAAAATGATAATTTATGAAGTAGGGCTGAAATTTGACCAAGTGCTGGAAGTAAAGTTGGTCATTTCCCCTACTTTGCCCTATCGGGAAATAGGGTAAATGAACTTCAAATAAGTTAAACTTTTATGAACAATTAGTTCTAATTGTAAGGTTTAAAACAAGTCAAAGATCACTGGAATTTAAGTTTTGTACAGAAAGTTATGAATCTCCAAAGTTGGCGAAAAATCACAGAAAATTCTGGGAAAATAGAAAATTTACCATATGAACAGTACATTTTTGCGAATGAATCTGTACCAATTGGACAAGTTACTGTTCAAATGAGTATTTTTACCTCATAAAGGAATTTGTAAGCTTCAATTAGAAGTTGGAACCACTCAGTTTCAATTTTTCTAGAATTAGTTATGAATTTTCAAAGTTGACCCAAAAAACTGTAAATAGTAACTTTCCTAAAAATGAAAGTTTTCGATTTGGTCCCTTTTGACAATGAAAGTTGTTTAAGGCTATTAATTGCTTCCAAATCATTATAATGGAAGCTAAGAGGGATAAATAAGAGGTGTTACACCAATGTCAGAACTCAGAGGTCGTGTGTTCACTGTGATGCAACACTTGTAAAAGATAGAAAATAAACACATGTAGTTAAAGGGTTTTTAAGTGAATGTAAAAATGATTAAAAGCTCAATGAATGGAATTTAATCTACAACATTGGTGTGTCACATTCCCATGGTTTTATAGGAAATAATGGTTTTTGTTGTGCGGTTTGCAAAGAATAACTTCCGGATGTATGGTTTTTTTTCCTCATATACTCTTGTTTGAAAACCAGGTTTATGGAATTAAATATTCTACTATTACAGGTGTGGGATCACAGTAAACACATGACCTCTAAAATTGGAAACCACAAGTAATAATTTGTAAAATGATGGAAGTCCATGCAGCCATTACTATCCGGTCGTTTACAATTTTTTGCATAACTTAATGCCAATTTTTTTTTATTTATAGTGTCACTATTTTATAGTGGTTTGTCTGAAAATAATAATGACTTGTGATATAGGAAATGGTGCTTCTCACAATTAATTGGGCATCTGGAAATTCATCACATGAAAGGGTATATCTATGGACTGAACCACATGAACACATGGATGTGACAGTGGCACTCTTGTGTTAACAATGTATTAATGTGGGGAAAAAAAGGCAATGTAATCCTTTGAGACAAATACTCATTAGTAAAGAAGTAAACAATAACAGACATGATGGAGTGTTTACAAGCACAAGATAACATGCACAGTAAGAATTAAGACACGATGGGATACATTAGATATCATTAAATAAATGCTTTAAAACAATAAGTGGCTAAGTGTATAATAGGAGCTTCTTCATAATCTTCACCTCATGTGAATTGAAGATGGTATTGATCATGCACACATTGGCCCGGTTTATTTATAGAGAAAGTTACAACATGGTAGGAGTGACCTCTAAACATATTCTACCCATAAAATGGTCATTGACTTCATAGGAGGTTATGGCTATAATCATTCAAGCCCCCTTGAGGTAAAGATAATGGTTAGTGAACATTGTAAGATGTATGAAGGGACACATTATGGAAATGTGGTTGGTAAATACTTGTTGATCAAATATGACAAAATCAATAGCCACCACTTCATTGACTGGATGAGATATGCATGTGTGAGTGTTCTGGACAATCTCATGATTGAAGAAACAATCTAGTTTGACTGTGATCTTTGAACCCTTCAAAGTGGGATGGATATGCTCTGTGGCAAAAAGCAATAGCAATTATAATAGGTTAGTGCGTGAACACATACGACCTTGAAGGGACCAAAGGGTGATATCTACATTGGAGAGGATGAATAACAAAAAATAACAAGCAAGTGGGGGGAAAAGCGACATAAGCTACATGGAGAATTGAAGCAATGTTCAAGAAAGGACTTTGTTAGAAAAGAGTAGAAAAACAATGTTAAATAAATAATGTGAGTATCATGACCGTTCCAACATTACCAAGCTCATAAGAAGGCCTCCTAGCTCCTCACAAACAGTGACAGTATTAATGAAAATGTAAAACACTGGACTCCAGTACAAAAATGAAGAGGAAAATTTGGCTAGTAGAAACTTGAAGGTGAAAACAGAGGAAGATTTATTTCAAGTGAGAAAGTAGAAGGTTTAATTACTGAAATGGGGTTGAAATAACATAATGCACAGGCAATGGCAGAGGTTAAAGAGGAGGCGCTAGCACAGGGCCAGAGGCAAGCTGGTTGGACGGTTGGCTTATGAACATTGTTTTCTGTTAGGGGAAAACCAAACATCTTTTCATTAAACATTCATGATGTTAGCCATATTTCACTCAAACTTTTTATTTCCCTGGTTTACATATTGATTATTGGGAAACTTGGAATTCCTTTCATCTTCTTTGAGTTAATGATTTTTTACTTTGGGTTGATTTCTAGTGGATATTGTGATGTAGTTTAGATTAAAATTCATGCAATTTTGGTGTGTTTACGACCTATTAAGAGATAGCTTGTCTGCAGCCTATTTAGATATATGTGTGATCCATTAGCTTGTTTAAAAAGCATTTAGAAGTCTAGTCTTTCTTAATAGGCCCTCATCCCAGGCCAAACCTTGGTATAGGCAACACTTAGGTCCTAAAAAAGGCCTAGAATAGGTGAGAGGCTCAAGCCACTTTATTACCATATAAGGGCATGCCTTGTCTAACATAGGCTAACTTATTTCTGCTCCTATTTAGATACTTCATTATTCCATAGTTTTTGATAGAAAGGTACAAGGATTACTATGCACAGGTACTCATCTTCTCATACTTGTATTTCAATTTTAATTTTTAATAGAGAGACGGAGATTTAGAATATGGGTTTCAATTTCAATCCAGAGTGAAGTGTATAGTACTGGATTACCTACAAAATATATTCAACAATTAGTACAACTGTGGCCTTCAGAAATTTACATCGGAACTTGCCTTCTTTTCTGATAAAATTAGTCATCTGTACAGGTTAGACTATCTTGTATCCAATTTATAGAGTAGAAATATCTTTCCCTGTTCTATCCAACAATAACAGGAAGTGTTGTTTTGTCACTTTCCAATTGAATAAGGAGTCTCTAAAATCCTTATTCATATTCTTTGCTTAACTCTCACCTCCTTATTCTGAGTTCAATCACTCATTCTTGAAAAAGAAGAAGAAGAATCCACCTAAGATGTTGCCTGTTCATTCCTCATTCCTACCAGACCCTTGGTCTTCCAAATACGGCAACCCTACTAGCTCAAAGTCTAGGAGTAAGAATCCCAAGAAGCCTCTATGGGATGACAATGCTTGTCATATTATCAAGGCCAATGGTCAATATCTGAGTGTTTTGCATAGTAACCAAGGTCCCCAAGTGACACTCCTTAGGTTCATATTATGTCATTAATGAATCGCTTTTAGGCCTTTCATAACTCAAATTGACCAAAGAAGTGGGATTAAAAATTTCAACCCGAGTTACTATTCATTGGTCAATTTTCCATATTTATGATCCAACATTGAAAATTCATAACTAATTCTAGAAAAATTGAAATCAAGTCGTTCCAATTTATATATAGAGGAAAAATACTCATTGGCTAAAACACTTTCCCAATTAATATAGTTTATCCTGTGAAAAAACACTGTTCATATGGTTATTTTACATTTTTCCAGAATTTTCCCTTAAATTTGAAAAACCATAACTCTTTGTACAAATGTCCAAATTCAGTGATCTTGGACTCATTTTAAAGCTCACCATATGAACTATTTTTCTGAAAAATTTTAACTCAATTGAACTTAGTTTACTATGTTTCCTCTTTGCTCAAAGATTGTGTTCTTTTAAGGATTTTGGAATCCCATTTTCTCAAAGTCTTTTCCAAAAATTTTGTAAAGCTATTCTTATCATTTCCAAATTTCCTCAATGCATGACAAACTTATATAACTCATTCACGCATTATCATGCATGCATTCACATATATTCACTCACTTATCATTAGAGGTTTAAGTTTACATATACTACAATAACACTTAAACATAAAATCCCAACATATTACATAATATAACAAGCCAAAAACATCATGCTTTCTTCAATAATCAATCATTTTGCTCTTATCCTTGCTTATGTTTGCACCTAAAATGGTTAGTTGGAAATGTTAGACTAGTTGTCACCCAAGAGGGGGTGAATTGTGTGTCTCAAAAAAATTTCTTTTCAAATCTCAATTTGTCAAAATACTCAAATCTTAAGATAATTAGAATAGAGTTCTCAACATACTCAAATCTTAAGATACTCAAAATACTCAAAGCATAAAGCATTTATAGGAGCAGGTGAAATTCAAATGGGCTAAGCATAAATAAGGAAAGATCTGGTAAACGTAGACTTAGCTGTGTCAGAAATTCTTTTAGAGAATAGGGAACTCGAGTTCTCAACATCTCACAACTCAAGTTATAACACATTGAGTTTAAAACCATGTAGTGAAACTTTCATTTGTAACTCGAGTTTGCAGTGAAAGTTCTGAAGTATAGTTGAAAACTTTCATTTGAAACTTCAGGTTTTGATATCAAGTTTTGAAGTCCAGTTGTGAAACTTCAAGTTAAGGAAATAAGGACTCGGGTTCTAAAACGTGTGGAAAACTATTCAGTTGAAAAGGTCCTCGAGACTCAAGTTTTGAATCTCAGGAACTCGAGTTTTAAAAACTTCCAGTGAGGACTCGAGTTTTGAATATCAAGTTTTTGAACTGATAAAATTTTGTAAAGCATGGAACTTGAGTTTCAAAAACAGAGGACTCGAGTTTTGTGGAAACTTCTAGTCAGAACTTCCAGTTCAGAATTCAAGTTTTGAGAGTCTGCTGTGGAACTCGAGTTCTAAAAATCTGAACTCGAGTTTTGTTTAACTTGAATTCAAAACTTCCAGTTTTTATTGTTAGTTCTGCAAAACTTGAGTTTTGTGAAAATGGAACTCGATTTCTATAACGTGATGTGAAAACTTGAAGTTGAAACCTCAAGTTTTGACTTCCAGTTTTGTACACATGTTATGGAACTTCAAGTTTGAAAAACTTAGGACCCGAGTTCTTGAACTTGATCATAAAACTTCTTTTCAAAATGTCTAGTTTCAATATCTGGTTTTGAAAAATAGTTACAGAACTCAAGTTTGCAAAACTTGAGACTCGAGTTTCAAAACTTCTCTGACAAATTCAGCACAAGTTAAGAAATGTCAAACCAAATTCCAAATCCTGCCATATATTGGGTGTTTGTTATCATCAAAACAAGGTATTAACATTCTCCCCCTTTTTGATGATGCAAAACCTATGAACTCTGGTATTGAAAAAGAGACATTAACCATAAACTAGACATGCATGCTGATAGACAAAAAAGGTAGCAGATAGTATAAGCTTAAAAGTTAGAAACTAGAATCCCACATAACAAAGCAAAAACTGTTAGCTAATATCTAGAAATAACATATAGACATAAGCATAAAAAATTAGAACTCAGAATTCTTCTCTCCCTTTTGTCATCAATCAAAGAGGGTGATCAGGAGAGGAAGGTGTTTCAGAGGGAGCAAAGGGTTCAGGTAGAGGAGGAGCAAGAATAGGGTCCTCAGGCTGAGTAGGAGCAGTAAAATCAATCAGAGCCATTAATTTGTCTGATGAAGTCTCAGAACTAGGATGAGTAGTAATAGGAGGAGTTTGGGAGCCTATGATAAATGCTTCAAATTGAAGAAATTCTGGAATCCAGAGAGGCTACTAAACATACTAGGTGCTCATATTTTGTTCCAGTGAAGCAACAGAGTTTCTCAAAGCAATCACATCTTCCATAAGCTATTTGCCTGAAGAATATTCCATGGCCTTGGTTAGTAGAGTAGACCAAATCCCTGAGCACTATCATGAAAACTAGTGATGAAAGCTTCTCCAAGTTTCCTGAACTCAGTCTCCATAAATGGCTGAACTACACTCTGAGTTGTGTTATATAACTCAACATGAAGGATTCTCCCAATCTATTGAATTCTGCCTCTATGTAAGCTGAATAGCAGCCTGAGAAAATGATGGAGCTGAGTGGCTCTAATGAGGGGCAGAGGATTGAGCTTCATCCTGGCTTCGAGATGTGGCAGTGGTGACTTTCTTCTTTCTGGAAGAGGCTACAACTGGCTGAGGAGAGATAATATTTATGTTCATTCGATGGAAGTGGCTTTCAACAAACTTGATTGGAGACAGTGGTATCTGATCATCTGTGATATACCAAATATCGTGCAACTCCATAATTCTCAAGACAATGCAGGAATAAGGCAGAGGTATCTTTTTGGACTTAGAAGTGACCAGCTTTCTCATCTCATTGAAAACTATTTATCCAATGTCCCTCTTTTCCTTAGACACGACAGATGCAAGAAACTAATAATCAAAAGAGGAGATATGAGTATAGTTATTCCCTTTGTTGATCATGCATCAAGAATAGATATAATGAACATTTCTTTACAACACAGGCATGTAAGATGGCTCAAATTTCAATTCATCACTTACTTCCTCATTAGGCCTTAACAATTTTTGCACCTCAGTATTTGTGAAATCCTTTAAGGTCTTATCAAATTCATATGTGCCAAAAAATGCATTAATCAGATCAGCAGTGATGTGAATAGGGTCTCCTCTTATGGATGTCAGAAGCCCATACTCATTCACTTTCCTGATCTTCCCCATTACATTATTATCCTTCATATTGCTATAAAATATTCTAAACATGTCAGGGGAGTATTCTTGATTCAAACTAACCACTTTCTCATAGCGTACCAAACAAGACTTAACATCTAGATCCAACAATTTATTTACTTCATCTAGACTAGCATGGATAGCAGGATGTAAGGCTCTGGTTTTAAACTTATTTACAGAAGAATTGAGCATTTCTGACTTTGTATTGAATGCCAGAGGAGGTTGTGGTATCTCCTTTTTTCCTTTACCTCCTTTTTCTCCTTTTCCTCCTATGGGCTCTAATTTCTACCTTGCCTTTTCTAAAGTTGAAGCTAATTGAGAGGGTGACACACTCTCAGTTTCTGAAGCATATGTCTATCTATGTTGGCTCAGTGTGAGAAGGCATTATCTGAGATACAGAAGCTATAGATGTGGTCTGTACTAAGTCACAAATAGTAAACTTAGGTCACTGACTAGCCTTGAAAATGGAACATGAATATTAATTTTGATTTCCAAGAGTTGTATAGGGACAACCCCAGGGTCGTTCTCTTTAGAAGTGAGAAGGCATACCAATAATTCTTAGCTTGTGATAATGTTTGCAATGTAAATGCAAAGGGGTTCAATTGGAATTAAACTATGTTCCTAAACTAACTACAAAATTAAGACTTGTTTTTGGTATTTTCTTGATTGAGGAAGAAAGTAAAGGCAGCTTTGAGAAAGAGAAGTGTGTGTGTGATGATGAGTGCCTCTTGAGAACAAAGTGTTCCATCATAGTTCACAAAGGATGAGGGAAAGTATCGGCTTTCGCACTAAGTTTTCAAAAATCAAAAACCCCAACAATTCAAATAGGTCCGAAGCGTCATACGATGATCTCCTTCTTAATCCCCACATGACTTGGTGGGTCCAAAACAACATGAAATGAACTCCATCCCATGAAATCCCTTAAGACCACATAGTGTGTGTATGGAAATCGCAGAGTGACAAAATCAATTCCGTACATTGTTGACTCTAAAACCAAGCACAACTAGGATGATAGAAGTGAACAACAAGACTTCATCAAATAAGCAAAATGAACTCCATTCTACTTTATGAATCACAAAGCAACTCAATACACAATAATCCAAGTTTGGCTCAATCGAGACCAAGTATTCACACACAAATTACAAAGTCCAACTTGGAATCCTAGTAATCTATAGTGTAAACACAGATTAAAAGTAAATACTCCCCTTTCGGAACTTTGAACTCCGGCTCACTTCATCTTCAAGAGGATGGAGAAGTTCAGCTCCTCATGGGTGATGGAAATGAGCTTTGAGATGATGAATGGAACATGATAGATGGATGGATGATGAAGAAATGGGGTGAAATGATGTTAGTGTGTGAATATGGTGAATGGAGAATAAGGTTTCTCTCCTCCTTTGCTCTCTCAATGCTCTCTGCAGCCTCATCTTCTTCCTCTCTTCGAAAATACCCTAATTCAGCATAATAAACCGTCCTGGGTCGGATCCATCAAGCCGGGTAAGGTATTTTCCTTCTGAGGTAAAAATTCAGGTACTGCGCGATATTCGCCGGGGCTAACTTCAGGTTTTGCCGCAGTGAACTTCACCCGAGAGTTCTTGCATGGCTAGTTGAACTTTGGCCGCGGCGAATATTTAATTGCGCCACGACGAACTTCTCCAGAGCTGGTTCCTTTGCCCTTTTGTAAGGAGTTCCTGAAATGATATAGCAAATATGGGCATTATCATTTGCTCATGATGCAATTTAGGAACAATAAATCATTATTCATGGCATATGCACCCAAAATCACACTAATCCAAATCTCAACTTATGCACAAAAAGGGTCATGTATGGGCTTAAAGTGGCTCTAAGACTCTGAAAATTCAAGTAGAAAACTAATACAAATAAAGATCAATCAAATTCCCCCACACTTAAACCTTTATACTCCTGGACAAAGCTTCTTCAAAAACTCAAAAACAACCAAAGCACCTAAGAAATAAACTTATGGGCCTAGGACTATAGAACTTGGTAAACACATTACCAAGGAATCAGCAATGATAATGGAAGGGTTAATCATAAATTAAACACTAAGAGAATTCAATTCAAGAGACTGAATAAAAAGGGCTTCCTCTCCAAAGGTAGAAGTGTCTATCTCATCTCACCAAGTAAGGACAATTTTCGCTCATGGTCTGCTTATTCAAATCTCTACCTTAGGCTTGTAATTATTCTACTTCTCTACCACAAGATCAATACAATGTGAATCAAGAGGGCTTAAAGGTTTAAGATGGATGATGGGGTTCTAAAGATAATGAAATGAAGTGAAATGAAACTCTTGAATACACAATACTAAGAAAGTATAAATGCTTTTGTAAAACTTAAGAATTTTTTTTTCTTTTCTCTTGTTTTCTTTATTTTTTCAAATGCTAATTTTCAAGATCGAATGGCTCAAAAGGGTAGCAAAGGATGAAATAGTGAAGGTTTTGTGTTTAGGCTAAACGAAAGGTTTTGAAATGAATGCCTCTATCATTTCCACAAAATATTGGATTATAAAGCTTTGATTAAGAATTAAGACAAGTTCTACAGAGACTACGAATCAAGACAGACCCACTCTAATAAAATGAAATTAGGCCCAATTATCCTCACGACAAGGCTAAAGTCACAATTAAATAGTCTCAATAACTAAAATCGCAAAGGGTAAATTCAAAACTGAACTGCGCTTATCAATTACTAATAACTGGAAAAACGCAATTAACCAAATACTTTGATCCTTAGACTCATGAATCAACCTCCCAATGCATGGGCTATCAAAATCACATTTTCATAAGCATTGCTCAAGAATGTTAAAGGCATTGAAGGTGACAGGAATTTTTTTATTTCAAAAATTCAAAACCCTAATTACTTTTTATTTTTTTAAGCACCAATGTTTCACCACGGCGCAACCATAAGATGGTCACAGCGAAACACACCCGAGAGGTGGTTATGTGTGCAAATGATCTTCGCCGCAACGCAACCATAAGATGGTCGCGGCGAAACTCACCCGAGAGGTTGAACTGCTTATTTAAAGATTTTCACTGCGGTGAACAACATAATTGGTTGCGGCGAAAATGGTCAGAAAGCAAAATTTCAGTTCAATTCCTCTGGAGATTCAATATGTATATATTTAAAATCAAAAATGTTACTTATGAACACTCTAAGTCTAAATCTCCCCCACACTTAATTCAAACATTGTCCTCATTGATTGGAAGGCAAGATTTACAAATTAATGCGCACGGCATTCGCAAGCAATACTGAATAATCATCCACACATGCAACAAAATTCGAGAAAACAGCATTAGGAGAATCCATACATACATATATATATATACAGCTGCAACGACAGAGCTATTAAGCATATCCAGTTCAAACAACAACTGCATCAAAGTTCAACAATAGCCAGATAAATCATGTAGAAAAGAGCTAGTCATCCCCCTGCATCGCCGAATCACCCTCAGAATCTACCTCGGTAACAACATCCTTCTCCCTAGTCCCCTCCTCTGCTCTGCTCTCTTCGGATGGTCTGGCCCCGGAAGTCTCAGCACCAGTATCATCATCCTCTTCTAGAGGCAAATTAAAGTGCAAGCTCTGGGCAATCAGGGCATCCATTATCCGGCGGTACCTTCACTACTTCTCAAATGAAACCCTAAACTGCTGAAACTCAGCAGCTAAGCTCTCAAGTGAGATAGGGGCATGTGATGGTGGATGGTCATTCGATGCCTGAGGTGCTGGAACCTTCTCCTCCTCATCCAGCAAGTCATCAATATCTATATACGGCTCAGGCTGGGGTACAGGATATCTACTGATCCTATCATAAGTGAACACTGAGCAGGGACAAATGGTTGGTCCTCAGGATACTCTGGTATTTCTAATTCAGCGAACATGTCGGAAATGAGGTGAGGAAAAATGATAGCCTTCATGGTTTTGGGTGTTAGTACGGCCTCACGAAGGGAAGAATAAATGAGGGTGGATATATCGAAACCGATCCCCTGGATTAACATGTAAATGCAGAGAGCCTGTTTTTTGTCAGGTTCACTAAGTGGCTAGTAGGCAAAATGTTGCTGCAAACAAGGTGGATGAAAGGTTTAGTCTCTGGGCGACACTCAGAACGGTGAATGAACATCTCAGACCTACGAGGTACATGCTAACCCTTTCCTAGAAGGCACAAGGTTTATACTATCTTATCGGTAGGGTAGTTACTCATGAACTGAACATAGTTATCACACTCAGGGGTGGGTAAAGCAAGATGGATACCTATGGTACTACGATTCATCGCGTGCAGAGGGGTTTTCCCTCGACAATCTTCGAAAAGTGGTGGACGAAAGCAAGGTTACCCTTGGTATGCTCACGGACAAGGCCAGTGAGGCTAGACTGAGTTATTCTGTGGATAAAAGGATGGTTGTTAGGAGTCAAGGGGAACGAGCATTCCTTTACCAAAGGACGTTTCTCAGTTAGCTCAAGGATCTCCTCAAAGGTCTGGGATGGTTCAGGTTCAGGTTCAGGGCTAAGGGGGTCTACTATGTTAGGTCTCTTAGTTCTAGGTATGGTTGCTAACTGGACTCACAAGAATGGTACAGAAAAAAGCAAAAAATACAAAGTTAACGTAGGAAAAAACAGACCGATATCGTTAGCCATGGCAAAAATTATGGTTCATCGCGTCTAAAATACAATTTAGTCACGGTGAATCATCTTTTTCATCACGGCGAAAATGGCAGAACAGGCGATTACAGCGACAGGCGAAAACGAAAAATCACGAAAATGAAATGAAATGAAAAGAAAAGATAGGACGAAATGCTTACTCTAGAATGAAGTAATGAAATAGAGGCAGGAAATGTAAGAGTTGCGGTGGCAAGCTATGAATGGACGGCAACGGTATAGAAAACACTTCTACAGTGACAGTGAAAACAACAAATGAACAGGAAATTGACTTAAAAAGAAAACCGCGGGAGACAAAAAGACACAATTTTCATCGCGATGAACTAATATTTGGTCGCGGCGAAAATACGAAGAGTCTCAATGTTGGTCGCGGCCAAATATAAATTTCATCGCGGCCAACACTTCCCGAGAAGACACATATCACAGTCAACAATTTTGGTCAAGGTGAAAAATTAATTTCGTCGTGGCAAAACATGACAGAGAGGCACAAACACAAAGATAGAAGCATAAAACACAAAACAAAAGCTAGCATTCCAACCTAAAACTTCAACCAATCAATATGCACATTCTAACTCTGCAGGCAAGACTCTCTTTAGTGACAATCCTCTTGAAGATAATCCAATTACATATCTAAGGGAGCTTATTGAATTCAACAACAATCCTATGTTATAAATCTAAAATAAACTACCACTACTAAGAACGCTTCTCCCCCACACTTTAATCATTTATATTCACAACATATTCATTCAAAGCTTAAAGCAAATGATTAAGGAAGGGAAAGGAACAACCTGGGAATTATGGTGGCTTATAAGTTTCATTGGCTTTCCCATGCTCTCCTTTTGATTTTCCATGCAGCACATGCATTGGCACAGCCGGTTCAGTTGACACTCCTCTTGAATACTCTGGAAAATCTATTGAAATACCTCTCTTGGAGGTGTCATCATTATTTATATAGGAGAAGGATTTCTTGTACTCGTTGGTTGATCTTACAATCTGTGTGTATGAAAGTAAAAGCATGCTATCTACCGATACAACATGAGTGCATTTATCAATACTTTCATAGGAACAAAATGGGTAATCAGGGGGTTTAAGAGGAATTTTCAAATCCTTATCATCAAGTGATGCACATGAATAAAGATGTGAACATGACAATTCATTTTCTATTTCAAAGTCAATGCATACATCATCAACAATAGCATCAAGAGAACTAATGTTCAGCAATGAATAATCCTTATGTGGGTGTTTCATAGCCTCATATATGTTAAAGTTGATATTGCTTTCCCCTATTTCCATCAATATGCTTCCTTCTTTTATGCTAATAATAGTGTTAGCAGTCCTCGAGAAGGGTGTACCTAAAATCAAGGTGGACTCACTAATGAATTCTCTAGACATGTCTAGCACATAAAAGTCGGCAGGGAAAACTAAGTCTTTAACCTTTACAAGAATATCCTCAACAATCCAATCAAGATACCTAATTGATCTATCCGCTAGTTGGAGTCCTACGGATGTGGGCTTCAAGTTCTTGACCCCTAAAGCTTGATAAACAGACTTTGGCATCACATTAATCGCAGCCCCTAGATCTAACAACGCTCCCCCTATGGTAATTTTTCCTATAGTGCAAGGGATGGTGAAAGATCCTGGGTCCTGACATTTCACAGGAAGTTGTGGTTTGAATAAGGCTGAAACATTTGAGCCCACTTGGACTTTTTCATTAGGTCTAAATTTCCTTTTATTTGTGCACAAGTCCTTGAGATATTTAGCATATTTAGGGACCCTTTTCACTAAATCAAGTAATGGTATGTTCACCTCTACTTTACAGAACAAATCATAAACCTCCTTTTCACTATCTTTTTCAGCAAGCTTTCTATTCATCAAATATAAATTGGGAAAAAGGAGTTCATGAATGTTTACCTCTTTACCTTTCGAC
>JANTPZ010130602.1:0-22360 GCA_025593235.1 Vachellia pachyceras
AGAAAATAAAGAAGTTATCTGAAGAGAGAAGAAGATGGCGAAATGTCACGGGGCTAGTCTTTCGACCCGTGCGGCGCTTAGACAATCTTCACTAGAAGTTGCTAAGTAAGCCTATTTTCTATGAAAGAGGATGCTTGGCAAAGTTGAGGAAAAGGGAAAGCTTGAGGGCAAGAGAAAGATCTTGGAGAATGTGAGAGTAGTATTGATTTTGAGAGAACTCAAGGATGCTTTACAAATGAGGAGGGGAGTGGTATTTATAGGCAACTTCCACCTCCTTACTATTCCCACCTCCTTAATGGATGGTTGGGATTGAATCAATCCTACGGTTACAATTCATCATCTAGAAATATCCCAACAAATATCTAAGATATTTACATGGAAAAATCTAGAGACAAATATTAAAATAATGAGGCTAGATATGTGTAGACTTCTCTAGAATGCTCTTACACTCTCTAGCACTCTGAGGGTTAATCGGGAGTCCTCTGGAGAGTTCTGGGTCGTTCCGGAGCCTCGTAACCTCACGAAAAATGACGGATCGTGACATAAAGCTCTTCTTTTTAAAGTTACAATTGCTTGTGAGATTGCTTAGTGAGTTTTGGATACCATCAATTATCATTGTCTTATCTCTGTTGATATTCATTTACCATGATCATCATAGTTGATGTTTTTTGTACCATGATAGATAGTAGATTCAAAAGTTAGGAACACTGCTTCTATTCCTGCCAGAAAGAAAAAGGACCATGGGGAAAAAGAACAGGGGAAAAATTATGGTATTAACCTTGACACAGACAGCTTACCAACGTCTTCTTCAAGATCTTTGACATCTGAAAAGGAAAGAGAAGAATTAGTTATATTGAAGGAGCAGGTAGAGGATCTGCAGAGGAAATTACTGGAGAAAGATGAACTTCTAAAGTCTGCAGAAAACTCAAGAATCCAGGTGAACGATCTTAAGACAAAACTTGATGAACTGATGCGCCAGGCTTCAGAGAAGGACTCTTTACTCAAGTCCACTCAGCGTCAACTTTCTGACACTAAGGTGCCATTCTACTTCTTTTTTTATTCCATCACTAATTTTGGATAACAAAATTGAAGTTCATTCGATGTGAGGTGGATTAACCGTCTAATATTTGTCATACCCACTGCATGCCTCTTCATGTCACTGGAAAGTGAAATCCATGATTGCTGCAGTTGTTAAAGGCTAATAATTCCAGAGTTGTGGTGGGTGTAGGCAGCTCTATGTATAGGCCGCTTAGTTAAGAAGGCTACGTAGGTGCAAAGCTAGTGTTAACATGATTTTGTTGTTTGTTTTGGTTCTACTCAAGGATAACTTTTTTTGTTGAAACGATGATTATTGTCTAGGTTGTGATGGGTTGTGCCATATTGGATTTATTAGCGAAGGCTCATTTCAGTGTGTAGACCTTTATCCTCATCAGGATCCATCAATATTCAAAATCAAAGCATTTTTTTTAACGCTTAAAACTTCTGCTTCAGCATCTCATGAATAGCATAAAGTCCATAAAGGGTACTCCTGTGGGAGGAAATCTTTTAATCTCTCTATCCTTTTCCACAGATAAAACTTGCAGACAAGCAAGCTGCTCTTGAAAAGACACAGTGGGAAGCAACGACATCCAACAAGAAAGTGGAGAAGCTCCGAGAAGAGCTAGATTCCATGCAAGGAGATATTTCATCATTCATGTTGCTACTTGAAGGCTTGACTAAATATGATGCTGTTGAATACACTGATGACTATGACTTCGAGCTATATGAATTCCGTCACGTGCCTAGCATTGTGAGTTCATAAATATTTTTAACCATGATGTGCAACTTCATTTTGCATGCTTTCCATGCATGCCAAATATTCCAACGCTATGCTGATTTTGGTCACCTTCCTGAAAGCGTGACTGTTTTTCTGAACAGCCTGGTCTTAAGGCTGGAGAAATGTTGACTATTTTTCTGGCCATCTTTCATGCCGACTTTAAAAGTAAATATCTCCACTTGAACAGGATGATTCGGATGAGATGGAGATGCAGAAGATGGAAGAAGCAAGGAAAGCTTATATCGCTGCGGTAGCTGTGGCCAAAGAAAAACAAGACGATGAATCTCTTGCTGCTGCCTCCAATGCTAGGTTACACCTTCAATCATTCGTTTTCAAAGCCAAAAATTTTAGCCTTTAATGCTAGTAGCTTTTTTTTCCAAATATTTACACGCTCGATTATGTAGCACTGATCGATTATGTATGTGCCCGCTGGCTGCTGGCCTGAGAAAGAGAGTGATTTGTGATTGTAAGCTTATTTGATACGCAAATCCATGGCCTGGTTTGCATTGTGAAGATCTCAATTTCATAAACTATAGCTCTTTTGATGAGGTGATAATTGGTCCTGAGGGGTCGAGGTGTCTAACAGATAAAGGGACATCTTGCGTTGTTCACATCGGAAGCGTCTTTCAGAATTTACGTTGCGTGCCTATTGCCACAAGGTGGATCTTGTGCCTCATGATATTGTGATCAGGGGATGTTAGTGGTTTTATTTATCAAAATTCTATTAAACGACAACCCAGCGGTTTGTCGTCCCTTTATTCCTTGCGAATTTGTGTTATTTTGTGAAAGAAATTGCTTGGGGTCAGTGGGTGCAATGCCATTTTCATTCATTATTAAATATAAATTAATGTATATTTGTAATCAATTAGTAATGTTGCCTGTAAAGTATGCTGTATGATTTATGAACGCAGGATGCTTTTCACTTGAGTTTTTCATTAGTGTGTTAGAATCTGAAATCTTGAGTTATGGGGCGGATTATTGATGCTGGTTTCCTCCTTTTTGCCCTCTTTTGTGAATTCTGTCTGTTCTTCGATCAATTGAATATCAAAATATCAACCATCTGAATAGATAATCTTTCTGGAGTTGTGCAATATTACGTCTGGCATGCGTCAACAGTTGGCTTAACGTTAGAAAAAGGTAAAATAAAAATTAAAATTACAATTACAATTTTTAAAAAATCCAAGTGTTGAGCTAGTGAAACTGATTTGACGGAATCTCTCAGGATAAGCACATTATATCAACCTAGACTGTGTTTGGATTAACATTCCGAAAATAATTTTGCAGAAGCTCATGCAAGCAAGCTACATTAACGTACAATACTCTTGTGGGCAACGGCTATTCCACCCTTTCTTTCCTTCATGTCGGCTGTCGCAGCGTTTTTCTTCCAATGGGCGTCGCAAGTTTTTATTCCTGAGTATTTTCAGTTGCATAAAAAGAAGTCCCTTTTAATATAAAAAAAATGTCTAGTTGGGTTGGATTTTGAGAGTTTACTAGATATAGAATATGTCTATGAGCTCAGAGCAATCATAGATGTACATCTACTAATAAAGTTCTCACATCGTTGGTAGAATTAGATCTCACCATTTTATAAATTATAAGTCAATTTTCTGCCAACTGGATCAATCTTTATTGGCTTGGTAACAAGAAAGTTTCATTCACGTGTGAATGGGTGAGTTTTTGCCTCTATTAGAGTGAAATGATTGTCGTGTTGGTCTTAGTCTCAACATTCCGACGATAAGCAGATTGCGTTGTGGCCAATGGAGACGAAGACAAACATATCGCGAATCATTTTAATTTTTTGGTATGACAAAGGGCAAGCATTGGGCTTGTTTGGATAGCCTGTTGGGAGAACGGATACAGATTTCGAAGTAAATATGTGAGAAAAATTTTATATCGGTAAGCGCATGAATGGATTTTGGTTACCTAATCAGACTAACCAAACGAGCCTATTATCTGCTATCGTTTTGTTACCGCATACTTTGTTAGCGGGAAAAACAACTTCTATTAAAGAATTATGAGTCACCACTACTCATAGCATCGGATGAGATGTTTAATATGGATGTGCTGAATAGTGTTACATCTTGAGAATCCTTACATCGAGGAAAGATTGCTTGAACAAACGCTTGTACAACTACATATATGTATATAGTTTGTTTGAATAATAGCATTTACAATAACCTATGTAAAATCCAACCTGATATATGACTCGGCACTACCATTGCTTGTCGTTCATATATGAACATTCTTTTTAAAGTACAAATATTCTCCTACCTTGTAGAGTTAATCCTTTTTGAAACATTATTTAATACTAAATTTAGGTTTTTTGTCTCAGTAGGGATTTAAATTTAAATTCCTCACATTATGAGTAACTAACTTCTTCCTCAGAATCCATCCCTGTTAATGATATATGCAATACTTAGATGATGAAAAAGATAAGAGCGGCAGGCTAACAAATCAAAAAAAGTATTACAACTGTAAGGGGTCCATGTGCTTTAATTCTCATATAATCCCCCAACTATATCTTCCTTTTTATTTGTGCAAGGCTTTTTGGTCTAAAATTGTTTTGGAAGATATTGTATTAATTTTCTATTGTTAATAGAAGAGTTATTCTTAAAAGTTTAAGTAGTCGCTATTTCATATGTCATCCATAATCTCTAACAAAATCAATCATGGTTAAGGCATCATCCTTTAATCCATTATCGTTAAGGCGTCATTTATATTTATAACATTTAAGATTTTGTGATTTTTTCTTAACAGACTTTTCAATTTTGATTGCAGAGTGCTTTTATTGTTGTTCGTTGGGAATTTTTTACTCTCTTGCAAGGTCCTGTGCCGATCATCTCTTGATATCTCGTTTTCTAGCGCATAGGTCCCGAGTGCCGACCCTCGCACAGGATAATCGGTCTTATACCGCACTGAGTATTGTACATAACTCGTAGTTTTCGAATATCCCTCTGATGATGAATGCTTTGATATAAATCCTTCCCGCCATTCGCAACGCCCTCCAGACTAGGAAGGACAATGGCAGAGGACATCCATAGAGAAATCCAAATTCGAGCCCTCTCTGGTGAATCCGTCGTTCTTCGCATCCCTTCAACCAGCATCGTTCAAGAACTCAAGCTTCTACTCAACCAAACCTTCCCTCCTGCCACTCACTCCCCCAACTTTCACCTTTTCTTTAAGGTATTCTTCTCAAACTCTACACCTAGAATTTTCTTTCCTTCCATTCCCATTGCATTTACTCCATTCCCACACTCACCCTACCTTTTAAGTTGTTTTGTTGTACGGTTTTTAAAGTCTGCCAATGTATTATCGTTATGACGTATCTATATCACATGATGAATAATGGCATAGCATTGTTATGCTTCCAGGGTGAAAAATTGAGATTGCAGAGTCAGATTGGTTGTTACCACATCGAGACCGGTGACTTCCTTGTTTTAGTTCCGTTTACCAAGAAATCAAACCAATATGATGCTGCGGCAACTCCCTCCAATGTAGCTGATACAGCTTCAATTTCAAATCTTGCTGATTGTACCTGGTCCAATATAATGGAGGATATATCGTATTTACGTGAGACACAGAGCGATGCAGAAAAGGACAATGATGCATCTCATTTAAAGTTCAACACGTTTACCGATGAACATAGAGAGAAGATCGCGGAGACCCCAAGTTCTGATTGTGCCCAGTCAAAATCCAAATGGGATTTTGGTTCTGATAAGCAGATAGAGCTTCCTGATCACCTCATATTGAATACACTGCAGTATTCTAGTGAGACTGAGGAAGCTCTTGGAGAACACAATTGTGAAGTCCTTGCTAAGGTTTTGGCTACGATTACTTGTTTGTCAGATCTGCCTCTTGGGTACTGCAAGTTATTTAAGAGAGCCCGTCTGAAGGGAGTGGGCTTGGGGTCTTATGTGAATAATGGTAGTTCATGCATGTGTCCCCAATGGTTGAAGATGGTGATGAAAGCGTTTACTTTCATAAATATCTTTTCTGCGTGGCTTCATTTGCAGGGTAAGAAAACAACTTCGAATTTATTGGAAAATGCAATGAATCAGCTTGGAAAATATGGAGTTAAACTTGATATTCAGGATATGAAACATCTTTCTCTTCTTTGTCCTGAGGTAAATTGATTAAATGCTTTCCTTTTATTTTTCCCCTGAAGATTTACCCTTTCCAAAAGCATATGTTTTATACGTACCTACTCTCACCTTGTAAATTTATAATTTACGTGATGAAGATGATGTGTCTACCGTTAACTTAGTCTGTAGAAATGAACTCTTTTCTCCTTTGGTTGAAAAATATGTGTTATTGTGCTAGTAACTGTTGAATGCCTTAATTTTTTTCTTTAATTTCCTAGCGTGCATTTATGGCACATTTTTTTGGCTTATTTGCTACTCTAATTTGTGGATTTTATCCTTTATAGCTAATTTGTTTTACAGATGACATCAAAAAGACAAGTTATGATGATGATGTCATGATCATCATTAATCATTCAACAAGAGATGAAGTTAAAAGAAAAGATACACCAAAAAGAGGTATTAATTTTTTTTTCGTTCTTTGTTTTGCGGTTTACCTCTTGTGCAGATAGAGGCACATACTGCACTTTATATATTGTCTGAAACATCCTGTTTAATAGTTCGCAAGTGGTTGCATGTTTCTAAGCTTGTCAGTGCATTGAAGAGAAGGGATGGTTCTTTCCGAAAAAATCTGTGGCTGGCATGTTCCAAGCTGCTGGTATGTTTACTTAACATATAACATCATGTATTTGTTGCTGTTAGTAGTTAGTGTTGTGGCAATAGATACGCTCACGCACATGAAATTTGACTTCCACCCAGTAGTATGTACGTCCACTTAAGATAGCTGCTGTATATTTTTAATTGGGATATTGTTCTAAACATGTGTTCAACCATAATATTTGATCAAGCACTTGATCTGTGTGGAGGAAGGCATAAGATTGAGATTCATCCATTGTTTTCTTCCTGGGTTCAATCTTAATGATGAAGCTTTAACTATTTCCTTAATAGTGCCGTTCTCACTTCTCTCTCCTTTTGCACGCTTAGTGATTACCTTTATACATTCAGTCGCTTCTAATTTACATCAATGTCGTGGTTTATTCTTGAAACCCTTGTTAGTAGTTGGGCTCACAACATTTTAAAAGCAGCCACTAAATTTTATGCGGTGTTGAATAATGTGGATTGTTTTATTTGCAGAGTTCTTGTGGAGATGAGATGCCTTTGAAAATTTCCTTGGAAGATTTGATTGCATCCATTGAGGACCAATGCTCTACTCAAAATGAAAGAACAGCAAAACCCATAAAGAGAAGCTTGAATAATTCAAAATATGTTTCAGATCGTGTTGAGTGTCATGTATGTGTTCATATCATATGCTACATATTTATTGCAATTTGATTTGTTTTTGAATAAAAATGGCATTTATCAAATAATGAACTAAAAGAAAGGAAGTGTGGAAGGAAAAAAGAATGTTGAGATTCATGTGTACTAATTCTATGGTTTTATTGCTCAGTGTTTCCCCCATTCATACTTACTGTGTTTGTTGTTGTTGTTGTTGTTGTTGTTAGTGGTCAATGCTATTGATGCAGCGCTATTATCTAATTTTCCTCACTGATTGTCTTATATCATGAATTTATGAGCATTTCTCATTCTGCCCCAAATAATCTGGTGGAAGCAAGATAGTAGATTCTAGATCTGTTGGGTTTGTGGTATGTGTTTTATACATGACCTAAATTTCCTGGGCAGAAATTTGGTTTCATGTTCAAGGGAGATAGTAATGCTGGAATGTTAGGTATATATTGCCAGTCTATTAACATATGGGTTGGGAAAATTAAATTTCGCTTACCTTGCTTTTATTTCTTCTGCTTTGGTGATAATTTCTGCTGCAATATATGTTTTCATGGAAGGAACTATATTGCCAATCTATTAACTTGTGGTTTTGGCAGGAAACGTCATCTTTGCTGCCCATGGAAATGGTTGAACATCTTCAAAAAGGAATTGGATCTGAAGGACAGGTTTTCCCTTCACTATCCTTTTTTGCAACCAACATCTATATAATCTATTAAAAGTGCAGAGAGCTACACTGTTCAGAAGGCTGTAAATAGTGTAGCTCAACTAAGTTTCTTGCAAATGAACGGGACCCACTTTAATTTCAATGATTTCACATGAAAACTAAACTCACTGCACTTTGCCTGTCAATAGCCGAGAATATGTACGTAGAATAGGTGCAACCAATGATATTTGTACTATCAAACTTGATGCCCTATTCTTACTGATAAACACGCATATTGGCATGTCCTAAGTAACTTCAGTGGAGAATCACTGATGCAGATTGTGCACATTGAAGACATTTCCGCCAGGAAAGCAATTTATGTAGAGCTTGAATTATCAGAAAACATGAAATCTGCACTACACCATATGGGAATTTCCAAATTGTATAGTCATCAGGTACTGCTTGAATTGGGCTAATCACTGTCTTCAACCTAATAGTATCTCATCATCAGATTCTGCTGTATTTCGTACGTAGGCGGAGTCTATAAAAGCATCCTTTTCTGGGAAGAATGTTGTTGTGTCAACTATGACATCCAGTGGCAAATCGCTATGTTATAACTTGCCGGTCTTGGAATGGCTGTCAAAGAATCAATCTTCATGTGCTCTGTACATATTCCCAACCAAGGTTGATTGCATTGGCTACTTTATATTCTTTGAGTTAGCCATAATCTTTTCACTTTTCTTTGACTTGGGTGAGCATCTAATAAGGTGGTTCAAATATATGATGCATGCAGGCATTGGCTCAAGATCAATTAAGAGCTTTGGTATATATGACGAATGTGTTGGATGTTGACTTCAATATTGGTGTATATGATGGAGATACTTCTCATAATGAGAGGAGATGGCTACTTGATAATTCTAGGCTGGTAATATAATAAATAGGGTCTTTCTCATCCCAGACAGATTTGGGTGAAATGAACCTCATTTGCATTCTCTTGCCGCAGTTGATCACAAATCCAGACATGTTACACATATCCATATTGCCTCATCATCAGAGATTTCGTCGGATCTTATCAAATCTCAGGTATTGTCTTTTCGGTATTGTTTTGCTGTATCGAATCTGTCCTTAAAATCTATATCCAATATGAAGATGTGAATTTCTATAGCCAAGAGATTTACTGAATCTCTTTGTTCATTAGGTTTGTAGTAATTGATGAGACTCATACTTACAAGGGAGCATTTGGATGTCATACTGCTTTTATATTAAGGAGGCTGAAGCGGCTCTGTTCACACGGTACATTCTTCAATATGGTTTTGAAGTTTCAACAAGTGTCTTTATATGAATATTTCAGTTTAATGGAAACATTAATATGACGTTTTCATCTATGTGCAGTATATGGAACTGTTCCATCTTTTGTTTTTTCTACTGCAACTTCTGCAAATCCCCGTGAGCATTGTATGGTAAAGATGTCTGTGACAAACTGATTCAATTTTACATCTTTTTTTTTTTTTACATGTTCCATGTTATAAAATTAAAGATGTCAGCAACATGACCTAATGTTGGCATGCCTTATGTTGTAGGTAATTTGGATACTATTATAGTTATATTGGCATGATAAGATTTAATTATGAATTTTAATGCCTCAGGAACTCGCAAATTTATCAACGGTGGAGCTGGTTCAGAATGATGGAAGTCCATCTTCAAGGAAGCTTTTTATCCTTTGGAATCCCATTTTGCGCCTGAAACCTGTAAGTTCTGATGGTTTAATGCTTTATAGCTCATATAACAAATGCTGATACTGCCTGATTCCAGTTCTTGAAAAAAGCCAAGTTTACAACGGCCGCTAATGAAAGTTCGGATGAAAGTGCTAATTTTGTTCGTTCAAGGTGATAATCTCCCTATGCATGAGCATGAGCATTACAATTTTTTGCTTCTATCTCTTAAAATATGTCTTTGCTCATGTTCTTCCTTATTAATATGTCTCTTAAATTAATCAAATTGAGGCCCCAGCTTGGATGTTAAAAGTGACAATTGAGTGGGAGGAAATTTGTGAAAATTCATAATATTTGTTCTGGGAGAGTAGATCAACTGTGAAAGTTCTGTTATGCTTATTTCCCAAGTCTCACATAGGTAGAAGAAACATATAAAAGTTTGAAATTGGCTTATGATATCTAGACGAAAGAGTGACGCTTAGGACTTCAGATAATGAGACTGTTTGAAAAGTACTTCTAGTCTCACATTGAACAGGAGTTTGGGAGGAGGGAATAGCTTTTTCTTACAAATAGGCCCTTTGAGCGTCAATTATCAAACTAGCCTTATCACAGGATTACCGCAAGGGTGTAATCAGGGTATAGGGTAGTTGTGATCAAGTGCTCTGGGAATCACAATCAACTGTAGGACTATACATGAGATTGATCAGGGATTTCAGTATATGAGAATTTTACAATTTTTCCATTATAAGTTGTATTTGGAGAGGATTTTATATTTTTTTTATTAAAAACTGCATGAGCAGTTTGTAATTTTTCTGTTAAAAATTTGAGAAATGATAGAGTTTCAGTGTTGTGCTTTATCTTTAGGGTTTATTGTATTTCTTTGGCATCTTTACGTGAATGCTTCTTGTTTTTTTGGCAGTCCAATTGTGGATGCTTCACGGCTTTTCGCGGAAATGGTTCAGCATGGTCTTCGTTGCATAACATTTTGCAAATCACGGAAACTTTGTGAACTTGTTCTATCCTACACGTATGTCAAATGATTTTTATGCATTTATGTAGTTCTGTCCTGAATGAAGGTTATCTTTTTGTAAATAAAAAATGTGATATTCAGTTTTTGAGTGGAATTTTTAATGGTTATTTAGTTCTTAAATGAAAGTAGAAGCTCACAACATTGATCACTTTATATGTCATAGACGGGAGATCCTTCATGAGACAGCCCCGCATCTAGTAAATTTGATATGCGCATATCGTGGTGGCTACATTGCAGAGGTTAATTTCTGCCTCCTTTGATTTCCCCCTCCTTATCAATATGCGGAAAATTGTATTTTAAACGTTTCCTTATTGCTCCAAATGAGAAATGCTAATATCACTATCACTTTTTTTATTGATTTTCTTTGTTACCAATTGATTTAAGTCAAGTCATCTACTGCTCCTTTTTTGGGTAAAATATCTACTGTTCCTTTATGGAATGCTTAACTCCTGGGTTTGAAGGGATTAGTTTGATTAGCATGGGTAGAAATGAAAAAGTATATTTTATCTATCTAATGGGTAGAAAAGCCAATAGCATGATTGTCGCTTTTCTTGATTTCTCTGCACTTGTCCCCTTTATTTTAGCCTATATTTCCCCTCATCGGTGTAGAAGGAAAATAGCAGTTTTGAATTTCTTCCTTAGATTGGTTCAAATAAGAATGTTATTTGCACTATGATGGAGGCTTAGATATTATGTGATGCTTGGTTTTCATACTCGGTAGAATGTGATACTCTAAAGGGTATTTGAGTGGGATAGTTCTACCATTCAACAGTTAGCTTTTGGAGATGGGTTCCTTGTCTCCCTTGTGTGCTTATTAATTGGTATTAGAGTTAGGGGTCGACTTTTTCATAAAGGGCTGCTTATGGTGGTGGTTTGGACCGGCAAAGAGGTTGAATGAAGTATTAAGTGTCATAAAGTGTGGCTGTCAAGAATTCGGCTCTCCAATGTAGGCCAATTGAGGGAGACCCAATTAACTTGGGATGCCCAAGTCTTGTATTAGGTAGCATGGGGCGTTTTATAGAGTATTTAAATGTGGTGAATTTTCCACTTCATTAGCTAGCCCTAGGGCCAAGGGCTTTCCATCCCACTTGAGCACTCATCAAACTATTTCATCATAATTTATCAATACTTAGTGCATTACTAAGTGCAAAGGTCCACTTATCCTAAGACAATAGTGCTAGAAAAGGATTTGACCAAGAGGGGGGTGAATTGGTCTAATACAAAAATAGAACTTTTAAAACTTGACAGAATTAAAAGAACAAAGTCACCGAGAGAAGAGGGAATATGAACACAGAGATTTATCCTGGTTTGGTCTTCTTGACTTACGTTCAGTCCTCAGAGCACATCTGAGATTTCCAAGTCCACTAGCAGCAAGGAATTGAGGCTTCACAAGCCCGTACAATCTGGGAATTCACTCCCCTTTTTTCTTCTTACTAAAACAGAGTCATTCACTCTCTGTTTTCATCTTGCTTTCAGCCCAGTTTGCTCAAGGTCCTATCCTTAAGTTTTTCACAAGTTTACAGAGTATTTTTGCCACAGAGATCTCTCTCAAAAGAGTAGATGGCTAATAATGAAGCTTAGAAAGAATTAATGAAGTAATACAGAGAATAAAGCAAAAGCAGCTTTGAATGCTCAGAGTATTCGTCGTTATCTCTGTATTGAATGCTGGTTCTTTTATAGTTGAGAGGATCTTAAATATCCGTTAGACTCCATTGAATAGCCGTTACTCTTACCATCGACCATTTGGCTTCTTCGTTAATGACATTAAATGCTACTGAGTCAGACGAGGTCGAATGTTGCAGAAGAACGTTAAAGTCTCCGAACCTCGGACCATGCCTGTGCTTCTTTCTTCATTTAATGTTTCAAGCTTATGCATTTATAAGAGCAGTTAGAATTCAAAAATGTCGTTACACGGATAAGGAAAGTAGGTGCGTAGCATAGGTTGAGTGTGTCAAACATAAAGCTCTCAGAATAACAATGCTCGAGCATAGCTTTCTCAATGCTCGAGTATTGCTTGAAAATTTTCAAGGAAAAGTTTAGTGCTCTGATATAATGCTCGAGTGTTATATAAAAATGTTTGAAAAGGATCAAATACTTGAGTATTAAATCTCAGTGCTTGAGTACTGATAATGCTTTTTAGGAGTACTCAAGTATTCTGTGCAAGTGTTGGAAAATATAAATTGAGAATTCACATTACTCGAGTGTTGGATCATGGTGTTTGAGCATTAATAATGCTGGCAGTGAATGCTGGAGCATTGAAATAGAGTATTGGTGAATAGTAAAAAATTTCAGTCCGATGCTCGAGCATTGAAAGCTAATGCTCGAGTATTGTCAGTGCTTGCAATCAATAATTGCAGTGTTGGCTTCCAGTGATGTGGGTTAGGTCACAATACTCGAGTACTATTAAACTGTGCTTGAGCATTGACTCTGTGGAAGCTTTTACTTGAAGTATCACTTAACAGCATTGATAGAAGACTCAATACTCGAGTACTACATTTGCAGTACTCGAGCATTGGCTATGCTGTCAGCCAATGCTTGAAGTGTTGTCTAACAGTGTTAAGAAAAACAGTCAATACTCGAGCACTGAAACTTAGTGCTCAAGCATTGGCACTACTTTCAGCCAATGCCTGGAGTGTTAACTTGAAGTGCTTTCAAAAACTTCAATGCTCGAGTACTAAAACCTAGTGCTCAAGCATTGGCTCTGCTGTCAGCTAATACTTCCAGTACTTCATTGCAGCATTGTTTGTAAGCCCTGTTTTAGCTTAATGCTCAAGTATTGACTTGCAATGCTCGGACATTGGCATTACTCTGCAAATGCTTGAAGTGTTCAATCAGAGTATAGTTTAAAAACTCCTTTAAAAAACACAGTGCTCGAGTATTATATTCCAATACTCGAATATTAACAACACTTCATGTCAGTACTTGGAGTATTACTTGAGAGCACTAAATTTTCTCAAGTTTAAAACATGCAGTGCTGGAGCATTGAATTTCAATGCTCGAGTACTGTCAATACTTTGACAAAAACATTCGAGTATTTTCATAAAGTACTGAATCAATACTTTGAAATTTGAGATTCAAAAACATTTTGCAATCTCTTAGAACTTTATTTTGTTATCATCAAAACAAGATATCAACAAATAGAAATATAGATAATGGTGAATCCTAAAATGTAGGCACATGGCTAGTAGTGCTGGGTTGGATAAGTTACAGAAGTGGGTCAGAAAATGTGAATTATGACTCAATCAATATTCATGTTCCATGACCACTACCCTTGTTTTCCTGATGACTCCCCCTTCCAGGTACTGGCAATCCCACGTGACTCAAATAAGTCTATAGAGGATATGCTGTAGGGTATCAGGAGGTTCCTAGGACGTAAATATGGCACAACGTAACCTGTGTTCTTTTCTTTTTTGTTTGTGTTCGCCAATTTACTGGTTTGTCTTAATGCTTTGAACTCTATGGTTGGTTTCTTGCCCATTTCTCATCATAATGCTTTTGCTATTTGATTCTATTGTATGTTTTTTTATTACCCTGCTAATCAGTTTTTGTTTGTCATATGATTCTGAGACATACTACTGGGTGGATTTACATTGACAGGAAAGGAGAAAAATAGAGAGTGAATTTTTTGGGGGTAAAATTTGCGGTGTTGTTACAACCAATGCTCTTGAGTTGGGCATTGATGTTGGAGAAATTGATGTGACCCTGCATTTAGGATTTCCCGGTAGTATTGCTAGGTAAACTGGTCACTCTCATTTTATATCTAAATTGGCTTTCTTCCTGGATTTTATTTTTCTTTTGGACTATCTCATTTTTTCCCTTTTTCTTTTGATAAATCCATTATGTTTTTAGCTTGTGGCAACAGGCTGGCAGGGGTGGAAGGAGAGATAAACCATCTCTTGCTGTGTATGTTGCATTTGGAGGTCCTCTTGATCAATACTTTATGAAGCATCCAGGAAAACTGTTTGGTAGACCAATTGAACGCTGCCATGTTGATGCCCAAAACAAGCAGGTTCTCTACTTCATGACTTATTTTGTACTTGCTTATATTTTTCTGTATACTGTTTAGGCTTATCCTGACAAACTTTGTTCAGGTTCTGGAACAGCATTTGCTCTGTGCAGCTCATGAACACCCTTTGAGTGTGCTGTATGATGAGCAGTATTTTGGTTCTTGCTTAGAGAGCGCTTTAATTTCTTTAAAGGGTAGAGGATACTTAAGTTACGAGCAATCATCACATACTTCTAGAATATGGAATTACAATGGTCATGAGGTAATAAAAACTTCGTTTTAATCTATGGAATTTTCTGGTCATTGAGGTTATCCCTAATTCCTTATTCTGTTCATTTAACTCTCTCTCTTCCAGAAATTGCCTTCACATGCTGTCAGCATCCGAGCAATAGAAACTGTAAGATATGAGGTCATAGATCAGCAGAGAAAACAAGTCCTTGAAGAGATAGAGGAGAGCAAGGCTTTCTTTCAGGTAATAACTTCTAACTACTTCTATGTTCTTTGGCCCCCGGCCAAAGGAGGAGGTCGTGAGTAACTTTACTTTCTTCTTGGATCAGATAATGTACTATGTATTGTTTGATATTTTCTGCTCACAAACTCGTATATTTACTTCTTTCTTTCTTTTTCCAATTCAGGTTTATGAAGGAGCTGTGTACCTGTGCCAAGGTAAAACCTATTTGGTCGAGAAATTGGACCTATCCAACAAGGTTGCTTTCTGCAAACAGGCTGATTTGAAGTATTATACAAAGACTCGAGATTACACTGACATTCATGTCATTGGGGGCGATATAGTATGTAACTCCTACTTGTCAATGCAGTATTATGATTCATGTAGTTAGCCTCTATATTGTATTGCAATGGTCATTGTTAATTGTGCTTTAGATTTGTGCATGTATATGCATGACCGAAAATGGCAGTTCTGGCTTGTCTATTGGTATCACGTGCTTAACTTAATATACTGCATTGAACAGGATGGATGAAATGTAAATTACCTGCATCTGGAAATTAAGAAAAGTTAACGGCCATATTTTAACACTCATCATCCATTGGTTTAGTTGAATTTCTCCATTTTAGTTTTAATTAAATTCGTTGGTTAGGGTTCCACTTTAGGTTGTTGGATATGATAGTGATGCAAGGTCACGTATTCTCACAAGGTGTGCTTATACAGGCCTATCCAGTGAAGATTTCCTCTGATGTGTTTCCAAAAACAAATGCTCGTGCTGATTTGTGCAAAGTAACAACTACTTGGTTTGGTTTTTACCGTATTTGGAGAGGAAGCAATCAAATATTTGATGCTGTTGACCTGTCACTTCCTCAATATTCATATGAGTCACAGGTAAACTTGAGGACCATTAGCCATTAGGTTTTTAGAAAAACATGACTTCTAATTATTCCACTGCCATCTGATTCTGTACTAATACTCATGTGTTCTTTGCATCTGGACAGGGGGTTTGGATTCCAGTGCTGCAATCAATTAAAGAAGCAGTAGTCAAGCAAACCTATGATTTTCGAGGTGGTCTGCATGCTGCATCACATGCAGTTTTAAATGTTGTGCCCCTGTAAGTCTTTTGTAGATTTGTAGATCTTCATACTTCAGTTTTGGCCTCTCCATGATAAGCTATATTCCAGTTTTGTGGAATGGTCTATTCCTTTGTACTTGATGTCTATTTCTTTTCTGATTGCTTAGCTATATTTTAATGTGTTTCAAAATTCTTATTTACAAACTATGCATTGTATAGTCGAGCACCAAAAGATATTCAGTAAAATATAAATTTATTCTTTAGATTAATTAATTATAATCACAACTAGCTTTTTAATCCCATTAATGTTTGTAGAAGCAAAATTGTTTGTAAACTATCTAACGTTATAGCCGTTTTTAAACCTATAGATACATAACATGCAACTTGTCTGATATGGCCCCTGAGTGTCCAAATCCTCATGATTCCCGTTATCAACCAGAGAGAATTCTAATATATGATCAACATCCTGGAGGATCTGGTTTATCATTACAGGTGATTGACATTAACTTTAGTCTAATGACGAAGTTAATATTTTGCTTGGAAGACTGCAAACTATTTTTAACAATCTTCCTCTATGCCATTAAGTGGGCATCCTTTCTAGTTTGTATTAATATGATGAATGTTTGATAGGTCCAACGGATTTTCCCAAAGGTGTTGCATGCTGCACTGGAGCTTCTTACATCTTGCCATTGTTCAGTGGAAGTGGGCTGTCCTGACTGCATTCAGGTTTAAAGCAAAACTTGTCTTTTAATTCTTTATTTCCTGCTTATTCTGGTTGAAATACTAGGCCAGTTTTGGTTAAGAAGAAAAAATAGTAGGCTATGAATATATCAAGTATATTTACCTGGTTTTATATAAAATATTTTGCATGTTACATAGAGCTTTGCTTGCCAAGAGTACAATGAAGTTCTGCACAGGGATGCAGCCATTATGATCATCAAGGTTGCCACTTGAACCCCGTGAATTATAAAATGCGCTTACACTTACTTACATGTTGATGACGTGAGATGTTGTCCATTCAGGGCGTTCTGGATGCAGAGGAGCACTTCGAGGACTTCGCCAAGCCTTCTGGAGTAAGTTGAAAGAAGTCCCATTTTTTTTGGTTTCCCGCCCAGTATCCGGAGTTTCGCCCCGACTAATTCGGACCCGACCCGCGTCGCGTACCTGGAAATGGTGGGTGAGTCTCCCAACGGTGGCTACTGCATACACAAAGACTCGAACTCGAGACCTTGCTTAAGCTGGAACAAGCCGCTTACCACTTGATCCAACCAACCGTTGGTAAGAAGTCCCATTTTGATGGAATCAGGTTGGGTTGTGATAATGTGCGGGCCAAGTATCTAAATGGGTTTGCGAGCTTATTCCCGTAAAAATATGCAATTTAATATCCGTGTGGTAAATTAAACACTGTTTCATCTCCTGTTTCTCCAGACTTGGTATTTTTCTTTTCTTTTCTTTTTGTAATTAGAAAGGACTGAGGTTACAAACGGCATCACCAAATTTAGAATGATCCCGACAACTTTGAGCATTCGTAGAGGTAGGTTGGAGGCGGTGAGACTGAAATGAAAACCCAACGCATATCCTCCTTTTTGCCTGATCATAAAGGAGAGAGAAGATAAACTGTTAACTGCTCGAAGCAAAAACTTGGTCATATAAGTTAACATCAAGTTATGTCATGTTATGATCGTTTTATATAAAATGCTCACATCATTATTTGATTGAAATCTTATTTTGGTCGATTTACACAAATTAATTCGACACATTTTTTTTAGAAAAAATGTCTCGTACATCGAATGCTTTTTAATTTTCCATAAATATAATTATTTTTTAAGCCTTTCTTTCAATTTATTCATTATAAAATTGATTATCGAATTACTTATAATATGATGATTAATGGGTCACAAAAAAAGATATGAAAAATAAACCATTTTGAAACGAAGAAAGTTGGAAAGGTAATTACGGGCTATGAAGAAAAGGTGAGAGATAAGTTTTTAAGACGATAGATTTTATATTTACGAGTAGGAGTTTGTAAATTCAATCATATCTATGAGGTTCTTAATACATGTGTATCTAACTAAAAATATCCTAGTTCAAAATGATTAAATCATTTTCCAGAAAGCATGATTTAAACCCTCACGCTAAAGGTAAAAAAACCTCATGATATGCTTTAGCGTGGGAGCTTTTTTGTTTATTATTTTTTTAAAAAGAGGAGGAGGAGGAGCAATCTTAGAATGTTAAGGGTTTAGGGCAATAAATAATAATAAAAAATTGATGTGAATAGAAAAATAGTAGCAGCAGCAGTAGTATATTTATCAAAATTTTTGAAAATTAATTAAAATTTTGTAAGAAGCTGACCTAATTTATTTTCCTCAAAATCGAAAAGTGCCAATGCAGCAATGCTGTTGCATGCATTTTGAAAGGGCCAGGTAGTAACATTACGTCATTGCGACCAAACTTGTGTAGCTTACATGCAGAAGAATCCCAATAATGGCAGATTGCCGTGAAGTTGAACACAGACTGATGGTAGGTAGTGATAGATGTGACGTCGGTGGCCTCCGCCGTGAGCTTCACTTGGCGCAGCACTTATTGGTTCACACAATCGTGCTTGTCCTTTTCTTATGAATTGACACCGCCCGGGATAATTGAGAATTTGTGTGCGGTTTTCAAAAATACTTACGCAAGCCTCTTCTTAAACCTATTCTCCTTTCTGCTACACGACACTTCATACAAGTGTGAGGGCGTAGTGCGCAGCCGAGGCTACATGGATTGGGCTATTACTCTTCATGGCGGCGCCGGCGACATTCCTTTCTCATTGGCACCGGAACGCCGTCAGCCGCGTGAGGAATGCCTCCTTCGCTGCCTCCAGATTGGCGTCGAAGCTCTCAAATCCAAAATGTCTCCCCTACGTGGTCGAGCTTGTGGTGAGATCCAGAATCCCATAGCATTTCTGACCAATTGTTCTGTTGTGATAATGACACTGATATTTCTTGCTCCAAATGCATGTGTTTATCGTATATGCTCAGTATTGAAAGGTCAACTTTATGATTGATTTTATTCTTAATTATTTGGGTTCATATCTAGTGGTCATGTAAGCGAGAGGATTATTTTAAACCTTACAAGTCAGAATGACGATGTCATTGAGTACGCTCGATCACTTTTGCTTTACTGTGATGTCTTAAAACACCCTTGTATCATATATTACTGCTGGGAGAATTAGAATACGACCTGAGCCAAAAACTACGAAGAATGTGTCATTAGATTGAGAAAAGGAATATATAATATCAACTTAGATTCGAAATCGGGACCACTCTCTTTGACTTGTCACTTGGGAGTAACATAAATTGATTCTCTCTCGGCCTCCATGAGTGTGTCAATTTTATAACCACTGATTTACAGAGCTTGAGACAATTCGTGGGAAAATGGGGCAGATTCTGTGTTTCTGGGCTCTAATCGAAGTTTTGAATGGTGCTGCAATTGAGTTTTTTATTGGATAAGTGCGATACTGTCCTCCATCCCATCTTGCTTTGTAATATCCTCTGCTTCTAATTGTTTCTGTATAGGTTCGTGAATTAGAGAACTGTCCCCAGTTTAACGCGGGAAGGGGATCTGTGTTGACAAACAAAGGCACGGTTGAAATGGAGGCTTCTATCATGGAAGGCAGTTCTATGAAATGTGGAGCTGTTCTGGTCTCACTATGGTTGTCAATGCAATATTTTTAGCTCGATTGGTCATGGAGAAGATACCTCATATATATCTAGCATTTGATACTGAGGAATTTGCTAAAGAACAAGTGAGCTTGCGGTTTTATTACACGATTTCTTTTAAGAGTCTTCTTATGTATGTTTAATTTCAGCCTCCATTTATTGAATTTATTTGAAATTTCAGATTTGTGGTCCCTCTATGCAATATTATTCATATTTGCTGCATATCTTCTATCAGTTGAATGCAGCTCTACTTTTTTCCCCTTTGGGACATCATCGAACTCTACCTTATACCTTTGACCAGTATACAAACCGCAATATTGTTCAAGTGGTAAATCACGCTTGAAGCCTTGCCACTTGAACGACACTTGTGAAAGAGGCCAGCTACAAAGCTCAAGCTATATCAATCCCGCACAAAAAAGGTGTCGCGGGAATACTCATGAAAAACCACTAGAAAATCTAATATTTGCTCTTGCTGCTCTTTCACTTACCACTAGAACAGAATCATCATAAAATTAGCCACCAAGAAAGTCGCAGTAGAGTTAAATTTTGATTCAAAATAATAATCACAATCTGCATTTTATCTTGAAAGACTTTTTTGTTTTATAGGGTGTTGAGACTGTCGATTCAAGCCACTTTATTACTGCGGAAAGTATTGAAAGACTAAAGCAGGCACAGGAAGCAAATAGGGTTCAGGTATTCAGTTCTATGCATGAAGAGTAGGCTTATGCTGTGTATTGCTTAAACCATGTGATATTTGTGTTCCATCAAGAATCTGAAGTTATCCGTCCCTAAGATGCTAGCATACTTTATGCTTCATAAACATACAGATCGATTGCACTCAACCCATCCAGAAATCTGATGCTAAGAAGGAAGCACCAATGGCTAATGGTGATAGTCAACAAGGAACAGTTGGGTGTGTGGCTGTCGACAGTCATGGGGTTCTAGCTTCTGCAACATTTACTGGTGGACTAGGGAACAAAATGGTGGGTAGAATTGGCGACACGCCACTCATCGGAGCTGGGACATATGCAAATGAGCTCTGTGCAGTTTCTGCCACAGGCAAAGGAGAATCAATAATACGTGCAGCTGTTGCGAGAGATGTGGCAGCGCTAATGGAGTTCAAAGGCCTATCTCTTGAAGAGGCTGCTAAATGTGTTGTTGAGGAACGGACCCCAAAAGGCACTGTTGGCTTGGTTGCTGTGTCTGCAAAAGGAGAAATTGCTGTGTTATAACACTTCGGGCATGTTCCGAGCATGGCTTCTGAAGATGGCTATTCGGAGGTTTCAGTTTGGTCTTCTGGCCTGAATTGAGTGATCTGCAGGATTCTGTTTTCCTGACTTAGAATAACCGTATTTTTTTTTTCACTTCGTTTAACTCTATCGTTATGTATTTCGTCATAGAATTGTCGCCCATCTAAAATTGTTCTGCTGATCTCTGTTACATCACCATTCCCAGCGTTACATAGGTAATATGACCATAAAATTGGGGAAGCTCACCAACAATGAAGACATTATCCTCACCCTGATCATTATTCCCGTTATAGAGCGGCTAAAGAGAGAGCAATCTAATTGCTCTTCATTTGTTATTGTTTCTTGTAATCTCCAAGTAATGAATTTGCCCGTCTGATTAAAAAAAAATATTTTTCATCCCCCCCCCCAAAAAAAAAATAAACAGCTTCAATCCTATCTCTAATTGCATAAAAATTTAGGCGCGAAATTCATATACTCATTATGAGAATAGAAAATTGAAGTCAACTACGCTTTGATGTCAATTGAGAATTTGGAAACTCCCTTGTGCAAAAGTAAATATTGTCAAATCTGTGCTTTGGACTTAATCGTAAAACAAATTTTAGCCACTGGTTCACATTAAGAAACACCATAATCAAAACAGAATGTCCAGAGACATTCTTCTTGTCTGAATGTACAGGCCAATATATTCAATTACAAATGAAAAAAATTGCATTACAATTAGCAAGGAGATTGCAAATCAAAAGGAAAAAAATTCTGCTCGGTTACATTACAAGTTGAAAGGGCTGAAAAATTATAAGAATTCTACAGCTTGCAGAAGGGGAAGGACACCCAAAAAAAACCTCCCACGTATCGTCACCTAGCACGTTTGAACTTTTGAGTGTAGAAGCATCACTTTTCGTTTAGGGTATTGTAACTAAGGGAAGAGAATTAAAAAAAACAAGGGAACTCCCAGAATAATCAAGATCGTCTACTTCTGTCACTACAGTAAGGCAGCCATGTTTTTGAAGTGTAAAAGAAATATTGAGATTGTAAAGTCTCCAACAATGAAGTAGTGCATTTCAACCCGTGGCACAGTCTTGAAGATAAGGGTGACTTTGATTTATGTAGCGATCCCACAGTGGCTTGTACTTGCTGACAGCCAACTTCAGCCAAGGCTTCATGTTGCCATTAAAGTGAACAACTGCTGCACTTTCGATCAGGCGATCATCAATATTTACGTCATTCCCCAATCCTAAAACATGCCATCTCCTGTCAAGTATCTCTGTCAGACCATAAAAACTTAAAAGACCAGGAGGTAGAGTGCCCAGATTCCAAAGTGA
>JANTPZ010130609.1:0-26907 GCA_025593235.1 Vachellia pachyceras
TTGACCAGAGATTTAGAAGAGGTAATACGTAATCTATCAAATATGAGTTAATCGTTTAGTTAGATGAATTTGGCTTGTTGTAATAATTGTTTGTCAATTTGTAGGTTTTTGATAATGACGATGCTTACATAGCTTGTGACATTGATTTGTTACGAGATTTGTTGGCCAAACGTCTTCTTGATTTATAGATAATGCTTGTTTCTTCAAGGTGAATATATATAGTTTCAACTCTTCATATCGACTTGTATATGGTTAATTAGATTGATAAATTGTGTTACTCTGCCACAATTTACAATGATATTTGCTTAGTAAATGATAATGACTTTTGTGTTTCGCTGCAATAAAGACGTGGCTTAGGTATATACGTCTAACTCTTGCTGAATTTTGTGCTTCTCAACCATGATGACCTTTTATTATAACCTTAATGTATTGTCTGGACTTGATTTGGTGTGTAAAATGTAATTGAAAGGTGAATAAGGTGGGGTTAATAAATATAGATGAGTATTTAAAAAAAAACCTACGGCGCCCTATTTGTGTAGAGGCGCCGTAGGTCTACATGGTAATGTGGGGCGCCGTAGGTGAGACCTACGGCGCCTCTACACAAATAGGGCGCCGTAAGCCACAACTTTTTACTCCCCTCACATTTGCAGCCCCCTGAAATAGGGCGCCAATTGGGTTAAAAATAGGGCGTAAAAGGTACTTTTTGTAGTAGTGATATATCAAGGAGTGATTGTGGGCAAGTAAAAAGGCCAAGAGAGGATGTGGGCTTCACGCGCATAAGAGAGCATAAATGGGGCAATGCAGTTGAAAATAGGCATTGTACTCTTTTTAAAATTTTCATTTTGGAAATTTACAAAAATAATTTTATGGGATATTTTACTTACCAGAGAACCTCAGATTTTAACAATTTCATAACTTGAAACCTTTTGAATTCTAAAATGTTGGAGCCTACAGATTTCTCATCTAGGATTTTTGCTTCCAGTGTTAATCCTCAAACGTTCCTAGAATTGATTAGTCATAAAATACTGTCGCCGGAATTTGAATTCGTCCAAATTCTTAGCTTGCATTTTCCTAGTTAATGATTGCCAACGTTCAACAATTAATATCCCATAATGCCATTGTCTGCAACAGTTTTTGATCAGTGTAAATGGTGTTTATTAGGTGTCCAACGTTTATATCATTCCAGCCTATAAATACCGAGCTCTACCGAGGAGCTCAGTGCACCAAGCTCTCGGCCAACTCCAGAACTTCCTCCCCTCTCTTCCTCCTGCTCTCTGAGCTTCTGCTTTATCTTTCTGTTATTCTGCTTCCTTGATCCAGCGAGAAGGATTTGTTTAATCCTGGGGAGTTGCCGTCTTGTGGCGGAATATCTCTTTAGGATAGTGTTCCCATACACGACTCGAACCATTGTTTTCCGCTAACGAATTGTTGTTTTGCAGCTGTGGTGCTAACAATCTAAAGAGTTATGGAGTCACAGGGAAATAATGCAAATTCTAGCGGTTCTAGAGGCAACGTCCCCACTGTTGTCCCTATCTCTACTGTGTCGTTGCCCAAACCGTTCCCAGACATATCCAAGATCGAAGTGTTTGATGGGAAGAACTTCAAAAGGTGGCAGGAGCATGTGTTCTCCGTTCTGGACATGCACGGAATTGCTGTGGTGTTAACCCAACCCCAACCTGCTTATTAAAATCCAGAGGAGCACCTGGGAACATGCTAATAAGGTCTGTAGACACACCATCATTAGTACTTTATCTAACGATCTGTTTGATGTGTATTGTGTCTACAAAGAAGCGAAAAAGATCTGGGACTCATTGATAGCCAAGTACACTACTGAGGATGCTGGCAAACAGAAGTTCGTTGTTGGAAACTTCTACAAGTGGGAAATGACTGAGGACAAGGACATTAAGGTGCAGATCAACGAGTACCATAAATTGCTGGAGGAATTACATGCTGAGAAGATCAACCTTCCCGATGAGTTCGTTGCTAGAGTTTTGATCGAGCTGCAAAGATGGCATCCAAAGCAAATCTGGTTGAGACAAAGCCACACGACAAGAGGTATGGAGACATCCAATAATGTTTGATGAAAAGACCTGATTACAAATCCAACAATATTAAACCGAAGTTCAAGAAGAAAAGCAACTGCTTTGTCTGTGGAAAACCATGCCATCATGCTGCTCAGTGCAGGAAGAGAGCTAAGAGTGATAATCCTCCTAAGCCAAATGTAAATCTGGTTGAAGGAGATGATGGTGATGATGAAATCATTATTGCAGTAGTTTCTCAAGCTCTCATTATTTCTGATGTGAAGAAATGGGTGGTAGACTCTGGGGCTACCAGACACATCTGTGCTAACAGAGAGATGTTTACCTTCTATAAGGAAGGAGAGGAGCGTGTGTACCTTGCTAATTCTTGAACTTCCAAAGTTTTTGAGAAAGGGAAGGTCAAACTTAAGTCACATCAGGAAAGACCCTGTCACTGAATGATGTTCTTCATGTGCCTAATGTTAGAGCAAACTTAGTGTATGTAGCTCTGTTGGGAAAAGCTAGGGTTAAGGTGTCATTTGAATCTGACAAGGTCATAATAACAAAGAATAATGTGTTTGTTGGGAAGGGTTATTGTAACCAAGGACTGTTTATCCTGAATGTGGAAATGAATGAGAATGCATCTTCTTCTGCTTACTTTCCTGTGTATATGATTGATTCGCTTGATTTGTTACATGCACGCTTGGGACATGTTAATAAACATTATTTAAAGAAAATGTATAAGCTTGATTTAATCAGTATAAATAAAAATGAAATTTTAAATAAATGTGAAATTTGTGCTGAGGTTAAACAAACCAAAAAATCTCATTTTTCTACTCAAAGAGAATCTGAATTACTTTCTCTAATACATACTGATTTAGGTGATTTAAAACAAACTATGGCAATAGGAGGAAAAAGATTTTTTGTAACATTTATTGATGATTTTTCTATATATACTAAATTATATTTGCTGAGAAATAAAGATGAAGCTTTAGATATATTTCTTTTATACGAAGCACAGGTTAAAAACCAATTAAATAGGAAAATTAAAAGGGTTAGCTCAGATAGAGGAGGAGAATTTATTTTATTCAATGATTTTTGTGAAAAGGAAGGAATTATTCATGAAGTGACTCCTCCATACTCACCTAAATCTAATGGTGTTGCTGAAAGGAAAAATAGAACTTTAAAAGAGATGATAAATGCTTTATTAGTAAGTTCATCAGCACCAGATAACATGTGGGGTGAAGCGATTTTATCTGCTTGTCTTTTACAAAATAGAATCCCTTATAAAAAGTTAAGTAAGACACCATATGAATTGTGGAAATGTTTTGTACGAAACTTGAATTATTTAAAAGTGTGGGGGTGTCTTGCGAAAGTGTTGTTACCTAAACCTAAAAAGAGAAAAATTGGGTCTAAAACCTCTGATTGTATGTTTATTGGTTATGCTGAGAGCAGTGCTGCTTATAGGTTTTTAGTTTTGAAAAGTGATGTTTTAAATCACAATACTATTATTGAAACCAAAGATGCAGAATTTTTTGAAAATGTTTTTCCATTAAAAACTTCTCAAAAGGTTGAGAATCTACCTCCTTCCATGAACAAAACTTAAATGGAAACTTAGCTGAAAGCGTAAGGAGTAAGAGACAACGAAAAGAAACTACTTTTGGAAATGATTTTTATACTTATTTAGTTCAAGAAGAACCATCAAATTTTTATGAAGCTATTTCTTCTCCTGATGCTAAGTTTTGGAAAGAGGCAATTAAAGCTGAAATTGATTCTCTTAAGCAAAATCAAACATGGGTTTTAGTATACTTGCCTCAAGGAACAAAACCCATTGGATGTAAGTTTGTTTTCTGAAAGAAGCTTAATCCTGATAGAATGATAAATATAAAGCAAGACTGGTAGCCAAGGGATTTTTCCAAAAACAAAATATTGACTATTTTGACACATTTTCACCTGTTACCAGGATTTCTTCAATAAGAATTTTGATTGCTTTAGCTTCAGCTCATAGGCTTTATATTCATCAAACGGATATTAAAACATCTTTTCTAAATGGTGATTTAGAAGAAGAAATTTATATAAAACAGCCTGAAGGGTGTGTTGTTCATGGGCAAGAAAACAAAGTCTGCAAACTGATCAAGTCTTTATATGGTTTAAAACAAGCGCCTAAGCAATGGCATGAGAAACTTGATCAAGTATTATCAAGTAAAGGCTTTTCTACTAGTGAAGTAGAAAGATGTGTTTACACAAAAATAAAAAATTGTGATTGTGTGATTATTTGTCTCTATGTGGATGATATGCTTATTTTTTGTACTAGTCTAGATGTAGTGGAAGACAACAAAAAATTTTTAGCTTCAAATTTTGATATGAAAGACATGGGTGAAGCAAAAGTAATTTTAGGTGTTAAAATCATAAGAAGTGAAAGTGGCATTGCATTATCTCAAGAACACTACGTTGAAAAAATATTTAAAAAGTTTAGATATTTTGATGAAACCCCTTTGAGCACTCCTTATTATTCTAGCACAAAATTCGTAAAACAAAGAGGTGATCCAGTGACTCAATCTAGATATACACAAATTATTGGGAGTCTGCTGCATTTAAGGAATTTCACTATACCAGATATAGCATATGTTGTTTGTAGATTAAGTATATATACCCATTGTCTAGGTGATGACCACTGGTTGGCTCTTGTTAGAGTCATGAGATACTTGAGAGGTACCATGAATTATGGTATATTTTATAGTGGCTTTCCCACTGTATTAGAAAGATACAATGATGCTAACTGGGTCTCATATTCTGACGAGACCAAATACACTAGTGGTTACATATTCACCCTCTGTGGTGATGCGGTAACATGGAGATCATCCAAGCAAATTATCTTAATAAAATCCTCAAGGGATTCTAAGTTTATTGCAATGGATCTGGCTGGCACTGAGGCTGAGTGGTTGAAAAACCTCCTAGCTGATATTCCGTTAGGTGAAAAACCAACACCTTCGGTATCTTTACATTGTGATAGCCAATCAGCTAAGCTACGGCTAAAAACAAAGTCTTCAATGGGAAGAGTAGACATATTCGATTGAAGCATAATATTATAAGGAAGCTACTAAAAAATGGAGTAATCTCAATCGATTATGTGAGATCAAAAGTAAATTTGGCGGATCCGTTAACAAAACCCTCGGGAAGAAATAAATTATTGAAACATCGAGTGGAATGGGACTTAAACCAATTTGAAATAAATGGTTATGGTAACCCAACCTTTGTGATTAGAGATCCCATGAATAAGGTTCATATGGGTAAAAACAAGTTACTTGTTAGTTCTGCTAGCACTAAAATTTTCTAGTCTTTTCCTATGGTCTGAGAAAGTGCTAGAATGCATTGATAGAGAGGTTGAGCAAAGCTCTTAATGATTTCATAGTCTTTATGGATGGTGTATTCATTACAGATACACTTGATGAGATCACCTAGATGAATGTGAAGTGGGACCGCTTCTATGAGACCGTGGCGAAGTCTCTAGGGCATTCATTGAACACCAGGCACGCGCACAGCCGTTTAAAGCACAAAAGCACCGTTAATAACAGGAAATGTGGGGGATATTCTGACCAATAAGGCCTCTAGTGCATAACAAAGATTTGTTGGTTAATAGAAACGTATGTTTCACTGGCATCTCTGTGTACTAAGAATTATTGGTCTAGGTCTGGTTCATAGTTGAAAGACACCAGATTTGAATCGTTTATACTCATGTCAAAGTTCAGATGATAGTGACACTTTTAATAAACATATGGGGGATTGTTGGAAAAGTGTGTGTGTGTGTGTGTGTTAAAAGGGAAAAAAATCAAGTCCCATATTGCTCAAGTCAATGAGGGCTTGAGTGTATATATATCAAGGAGTGATTATGGGCTAGTAAAAGGGCCAAGAGAGGAGGTAGGCCTCGCGTGAATAAGAATGAGCAGAAATGAGGCAACGCAGTTGAAAATTGGCAATTCGCCCCCTGTGTGTGAATTAAATAGGCACTGGACTCTTTTTAAAGTTTTCATTTTGGAAATTTACAAAATAATTTTATGGGATATTTTTGCTTACTAGAGAACCTCAGATTTTAACAGTTTCAGAACCTGAAACCTTTGAATTCTAAAATGTTGGAGCCTACAAATTTCTCATCCCGGATTTTTGCTTCCAGTGTTAATCCTCAAACGTTCCTAGAATTGATTAGTCATAAAATGCTATCTTCAGAATTTGAATTCGTCCAGATTCTTAGCCTGCATTTTCCTGGTTAATGTCTGCCAACGTTCAAAGATTAATATCCCATAATGTCATTGTTTGCAACAGTTTTTGATCAGTGTAAATGGTGTTTATTAGGTGTCCAACGTTCATATCATTCCAGCGCCTATAAATACCGAGCTCTACCGAGGAGCTCAGTGCACCAAGCTCTCAGCCAACTCCAGAACTTCCTCTCCTCTCTTCCTCCTGCTCTCTGAGCTTCTGCTTTATCTTTCTGTTATTATGCTCCCTTGCTCTGGCTAGAAGGATCCGTTTAATCCTGGGGAGTTTCCGTCTTGTGGTAGAATATCTCTTTAGGACAGTGTTCCCATACACGACTCGGACCATTGTTTTCCGCTAATGAATTGTTGTTTTGCAGCTACGGTGCTAACATACAATATATATAAAATGATGATTCTCTTAAAAAGGGACAATTCACATATCCGTGTGTGTGTAAAGTAATGGTGGTGTGTGCCCACCATATTTGAACTTGTAATTAATTGGTTCATATTATCTATTGCTTGGCTTCTACCTTCCAACTTGTTCCAATCAAATAATGTCGGTGTGATGTGCCCATGTTTGAAGAACTTGTAATTAATTTTGGTCATTTTTATTTATTTTTGTTTGGCTTCTACCTTCCACATTGTTCCTATAAAATAAGTGTGCCCATGTTTGGCTTCTATTTATTGCTGAAGCAATCTCGCATAAAAAGATAAAATCTTTAGCAACACCTACTGAACCTAAGAAAGTCTGGATTCAATAGTCTCTAGGGGTGAGGGTGGACCAAATTCGACCGGATCAATCATTAACTCTGAAGTTTAGTTTAAAGAAAACTTCGGGGTAAATAAGATAGTCTGAGTCCGGTCTGGTCCATATTCAACCTGAGGTTAGACTGAGTCATACTTGGTCCACTTGACTACCTTGACCAGTTCAGGTAGTCTAGTACATTAATTTATTCCTTCTTTACATTTTGTTTTTCCATTTATAGGAGGTAAGAATTTAAATTTTGTCAGCATGATTAACGCAATTAAAATGTATATAATGATGTAAAACTCATCTCAAAACATTAAAACTTAATAATAAATTCATAAAAAGTTTGAACAATGAAAACAACCTTCAATTTGTAATATATTTTAAAAATTCATTTAGATTGGATTGAACAAATGGTATAATCACTTTGTCTATGACCCAGTCCAACCTGGTCAACAGTTTGGCGTAGTCCAATCATATTTTATTATTAAGCTTATTTGGATAGGGATCATTGAACCACTAAATTTTTGCATACCCCTGGTAGTCCCAGTGGAAAAGTAAGATTTCATATTTAATTTAATTATTATTAATAAGTATAAGCACTTCATTTGTAGTTATTGTAGCATAGAGAAAATTATATATACCTCTGATTCTTAATATAAGTTTGTTGATTTTTTTAGAGAGATTAAAAAATCTAAATTAATTACTTAATTATAACATATACATCGAATTACTTATGTGTATCACTATAATATATATCAATTTATAATGCTAATTAATTTGAAGAAAAATGATTAAAAATGTCAATCAATTAGCTTCCTTAATCTCTCCAAATAAAGTTAGCAACCTCTTATATTAAACACAGGAAGTATCATAAAAATATATTGCATATATACATCTAACAAAAAAATTATACTCCTCCAAACCTAAACATTTTTTATGTAATGCAAATCACACTATAAAAAGAATATTATATTTAGATTGGGAGTAATATTTGCTAAGTATATGTTATACTTGATTCCTTACATAAATTTTAAGTACTTTTGGTAATATATTTTATAATCAGGACTTTTTAACAATTTCCGCAATTGTTTAATGTTCCTTTTCCCCTTTTATTGAAAAGAAATAAGAGAAAATGACAGATAAAGTACCTCAAAAATAGTGAATCCCGGAATAATGATTCGAAATTTAAAATTCCAGAGTGATGATTGTTCCTCACATGTCTTTAGCAAAGCTTAAAGGAAATGACCTGAATGACCCTGTAACCCTATAGGCAGCACTTTACAATGTCTGATTTGGCGAGAAAGTAGTATTGATACCTTGTTTTGATGATAACAAAAACCCCAAAAAGGTTGCAGGATTTGGATTCTAGTTTACTAATTTTGAAACTATGTTGAATCTGCCAGAAGAGTTTTGAAACTCGAGTCTCAGCTTTTTCAAACTCAAGTTCTGTAACTGTCTTTCAAAACTGGATATTGAAACTGGAAGTTTTGGAAAAGAAGTTCTGCGATCAAGCTCAAACACTAGAGTCCAAGATTTCCAAAACTTGCAGTTCCATAACGTGCAGCTCAAAATTGGAATTCAAAACTTGAGGTTCTAGCTTCAAGTTTTCTCATCACGTTATAGAACTCGAGGTCCAATTTCACAGAACTCGAGTTTCGCAGAACTGGCAGTGAAAATTGGAAGTTTCAGATTTAGGTTTTCTCAGAACTTGAGTTTCATGTTTTCATAACTCGAGTTCCACAACGGTCTCACAAAACTTGAATTGAAAATTGGAATTTTTGACTGGAAGTTTCACAAAACTCGAGTCCTGCTGTTTTCCAAACTCAAGTTCCATGCTTATCAAAATTTCATTAGTTCAAAAATTTGATGTTCAAACTCAAGTCCTCACTAGAAGTTTTTCAGAACTCAAGTTCCTGAGATTCTAAACTCGAGTCTCGGGGACCTTTTCAATTGAACAATTTTTCAGACATTTTAGAACTTGAGTCCTTGTTTCTTCAAACTTGAGGTTTCACAACTATAACTCAAAACTTGATATCAAAACTTCAAGTTTCAAATAAAAGTTTTTCAACTATCCTTCAGAACTTTCACTGCAAACTCGAGTTCCAAATGAAAGTTTCTAAAAACTCAAGTCTTGTTTATGAAAACTAGAAGTTTCACTACTGAGCTTTCAAACTCAATGTTTCAGAACTCGAGTCATGAGAGGTTGAGTACTCGAGTTCATATTTCTCTGACACAACTTCTGATACAGTTAAGCCTATGCTTTACCGAATCTTTCCTTAACTATGCTTAGCCCATTTGAATATCACCTGCTCTCATAAATGCAGTTGTAGCTCTTTCATGAAATCAAGGATAGGTTGACTGAGAATATCTCCAAGCATTAATGTCATCTATGTTGTCGTTGAACTGCATTTAATACAACATTAATGACAGACATGGAAATCTGAAGATCTGAGTAACGGCTACTCAACTCTCTCTCTAACAGATATTCATTTTCAGAGTAACGACTAGTGAATGAAGTCTTTGCTATAAATGAAAGGCATTTAAGACACAGAGAGAGAGAGAAGAGGAATATGGAGTCGCTGAACTCAAAACAGAGAGTGAGGATTTGAGGAAATCCCACAACATTCTCAAAAGCTTCATTGTTTATTTATCCACTCTTTGAGAGAGTATGTTAATTTATCCAAACGCATTGTATTTCTATAATTGAGAAGGGTGTGAAACTCAAGATTGGGATCTTGAGATTGTTGGGCTGAGTTTGAGTTGAGAAAACAGAGCATGTTGGTCTTTGTTATAGTGTAGTATGTGAGGGGGAGTGTGATTCCCATTTTAAAGGCTTGAGGAGAGTGTAACCTTACATGTGGTAAAGGGGAGTGATTGTAAAGGTTTCTCAAGTACATATGTTACAAACTTGAGTAGGTTTCATAAATGCCTAGAAAGGTTTATGGGGTTCTCAAGTACCCACCATGACAAACTCTAAATAGGATTCGCAAGTGTTTGTGTTGACCTTGGGATTGTAATGGTTTTCCAAGTACCTAGTTAAACTTGGAAGGTATAGTGGATTGCAAGTCTCGGAGTACTCTGAGGACTAGACGTAGGTCAGAGAGGGTCGAACCAGGATAAATTGTCGCGTGCTAATCTTTCCTTCATCTTCATTAACTTATATTGATTTTACTCTTACTCTATCCAATTTCATACTCTGTTTTGATTAACTTATGATTTTTGTATTTTGATCAATTGAGAATTTAATATAAAAATCTTTTTTCTGACACCCAATTCATCCCCCTCTTGGGTGACATCCATTCTAACAAGAAGTACTTCATTCGAATGAGTTTTAAGTTGACGAAAATAAACGGTTTAGAAAGTTAAAATTCAAAATGCTATAACTTCTCCATTTGAAGTCTCAATTTGACAAATAACCTATGGTTGGAAAGCCCTTTGAGTCTACTTTCGAATGGCATAAGTTTGAAATCAATTGGATATGTGGTTTGAGAGATATTATCCAAAAACTAAACATATATCAGGAATAAATGTATTTCAGATATATGTTCAGTTTTTTTTATTATATCTCTCAAACCACAAATCACATGGATGCGAAACCAATTTCATTTGAAAGTAGACTCATCGATAAGTTATTCGTTAAATTTAAAGTTTAAATGAAGGAGTTACAGTATTTTGAAGTTTGGCTTAAAATGGTTTACAAAGAAAACTTTCTAAACCAAAAACCACATTCTAAACCGAAGCTAGAAGTTTACCATTCGAAAGTAGACTCAAAGGGCTTTCCAAATATAGGTCATTTGTCAAATTTGGACTTCAAATGGAGAAGTTACAGTGTTTTGAATTTATACTTTCTAAATCATTTATTTTTCATTAACTTAAAACTCATTCGAATGAAGCTGAACTTTCTAAACCCCTTTTCTTGTGAATGGTTTAGAAGTAGACTTTCTAAACCGAAGCTTCTAGCTTTGGTTTAGAAAGTCTGCTTTGTAAACCATTTTAAGCCTAACTTCAAAATGTTGTAACTCCTTCGTTTGAACTCCAAATTTAATGAATGACCAATTGATGGAAATCCCTTTGAGTCTGCTTTCATTAAATTAGTTTCACACCCATAAGATTTGTGGTTTTGGAGATATAATCAAAAAATGAACATATATCTGGAATACATTTATTCCTTTTATATGTTTCATTTTTTGATGATATCTCTCATACCACATATCCAATTCATTTCAAACTTATTTCATTTGAAACTAGACTCAAAGGGCTTTCCTACCATATGTTATTTGTAAAAATTGGACTTCACATGAAGAAGTTACAACGTTTTGAAGTTAGACTTTCTCAATCGTTTATATTTCATCAACTTAAAACTCATTCGAATGAAGCTCAACTTTCTAAATCCCTTTTCCAGTGAAAGTTTTAGAAATCACACTGATTGAGCCATATTTATCCACTTCTTTTGCCTGAATTTTCAAAGCTTTAGATGCAATTTTGGCCCATCATGACCTTTCTTGAGCTTAATTTGGAAACTAGAGTTGATTGTTGTGATTAGCTTGATTTTGGGTGCTATTGCCATGAAATATGATATATCTGCGTTTAATTCTAATCATGAGTGAGAGATACTTTAAATCTTTTCTATTTCATTTCAGGAACTCTGGCAAAGAACGTGAGGAGACAACTTTGGAACCTTTCGCTGCGGCTCAATTCATTCTTCACCGTGCCCAATGATCAAGCGTGCAAACAGAACTCTCGAGAGAGGTTCACCAATGATCAGTAACCAGATCAGGCTCTAAAGGGAAAGAATAACTGACCCACACCTTCTACCTCACCCAAGACGGTTAGAAAACCCTTTTTAGGGTGAGTTTCGGCCAGAACACGAGAAGGGAGGCAGCACACTTGAGATTGGGATTTTCTTCACATTTTCTACTCTTCTACTCTTCTCATCCATCACCAAACCCCATCCACATCTTCATCCATCATTTCTAGACCATTATGCATCCTCATCCTTCTATTATGAGTGTGGAGTTGTTACTATGAGCAGCTAGACTCTCTCTTTCTCTTGGAGATGGAGACGACTTGAGTTAAAGGGCTCGAAAGGGGAGTAGTAGTTTAATATGTATTTTTGAATCAGATTGCTTAGTTTCTGAGTTAGGACTAGTGATTCGAACTTGAATACTTGGTCACGGTCGTGCCAAACTTGGATTATTCGTGTATTGAGTTGTTTTGTGTTTGACTTGGTAGTGTGAAGTCCCATTACTACCTATTCAATGAAATCTTTGTTGCTATCTCTTATCTTCCTAGTTGTGCTTGATATTTGAGGTAATGATGTGTTGAGTTGGTTTTTTCACTTGGCAACTTCTTTACACACACTAAGTGTTTTTAAGGGGTTTCATGAAATGGAGTCATTAAATGGAATTTCTGACCCAGCAGGTTGTTGGGGTTTCCATTACGAAACTTAGTGCGAAACTACTACTCTACCTTATATTTTGTGAACCATGATAGCTTGAACCATTTTCCAAGAGGAATTCATCCCAAAACATCTTCTACATTTTTCAATCTGTTTTAGTTGCATTTCCAAAAATCTAAAAACCCAAAAAGAAAGTTTGTTTTATATTTTAATTCAATACAAGTTTGAAATTAAAATCGGTTTTCCACTTTGTGACAAATGTAATCACAAGCTAATTTGACTAATTGCACACAAGGCTCCATAGAGAACGACACTAGGGTTGCACCCTATAGTGCAATCATTGGAAATCACAATTGTTTTGATCCGTTTCCAAAGCTTGACAATGATAAGTTTTTACACCTCCATCTGCACTCGGATCAAAAATGGCGTCGTTGCCGGGGAGCCTTATGCAAGTAGTTTAGGCTAGCTTGTGCCATTGTTTTGTTGTCTTGCATTTTACTAGTTTCCAAATTTTACATATAGTATAGATTTGCATTGTGCATAGCATAGCATTGAGTTTTTAGAAAATTCAAACTAAGATACTAGTTTTCATTTGCATTTTTGCATCAATTTTCGCACTTTAGCCACGGCTAACTCTGTTTCACCATGGCCAACTTTCATTTTGAGAAAAAAATCCTCTCAGGTGTAGTGCGCCGTGACCAATTTTAACTTTCACCGCGGTGAAAGTGCGACTATCAGTTAAGCAACCCTCTCGGGTGCTGTTCACCGCGACGCAACTAAAATTTCACCGCGGCCAACACTTCTTTTCCTAGCTTCATTCATTCATATCATTCCACTTTCAGTACATACATACTTTTCATACATACCATACACACTCATAAATACACTTGCACAACTCCATTTCATTCTTTTTGACGTGAATTGTGAATTGTTAGTCAATTTTGTTTCCCCTTATCTTTGCCTTGGCCTTGTATGCCCAAAAAGACTTCACTTACACCTTACGACCCTGAGATTGAGAGAACATTGAGAGAGAAACGTAAGGAGCAGAGACGGAAAAGGAAGAGAAAAGTAGAAAGGGAGGTAGGCTTCAGTTTAGGAGAATCCTCTAGAGAGATAGAGATGGCTGAGAATCAACCAAACCCCCAAAACCAAAACATGAACGGAAACCAACCCGAGAATGGTGGTAATAGAAGGAATGGTGAAGAAGAGCGGATAGGAGAGAACAACACAAATAATAGAAGGAAAACAATTAGGGAAGCCACAACTTATGTGAATTATGATCCATTTACTGTTGCTTGCCTTAATTATGATGTTAAGTTTGAAATTAAAGGATTGCTTATTAACTCTCTTCCTAAATTTCATGGCTTAGGAGAGGACCCCTACATTCACTTGCAATCATTGTTAATGATATGTCAAAGCATGAAACCAGTGGGAGCTTCACTTGATCAAGTGCTATGGAAGGTGTTCCATCTTTCATTGAAAGGGAAAGCAAGAGAATGGTTCATGAGTCTCCCAAGACATGTGGCCAACGCTTACCAAAGTTGGGGAAACTTGAGAAAGGCCTTTCTAAAGAAATATTTTCCGCCCTCCACAACATCATTAATGAGGAATGAGATTTATTCAGCACGCCAAGAATTTGATGAGTCGCTGTATGACTATTGGAATAGATTTCAAGATATTCTTTCCCGATGCCCTCATCATCAAATCCCAGACGAACAGCTTGTACAATACTTCTATGATGGGTTGAAGAGTCAAGAGAAAGGAATGTTAGATGCAGCTGTGGGAGGTTCACTCATTGATTTAACCACTTAAGAAGCATGGAAACTTATCAAGAAAATGGTTTTGAATCACCAACAATATAGTGTGAGAGACACTAGGGCAGTCCATGAACTTGGAGCATCAAGCACACATAACAGAAGAATGGATACCCTAGAGTTGAAATTGGATTCATTGGAGAGTAAGGTGACATCTCAATTGTCTCTAATTACGGCTGTGTTGAAGAATCTGAATGTGAGCAGACCACAACCATCTATGGAATTAGGTGCACCAAGTTGTGAAACTTGTGGATCTGTTATGCACATTTTGAGTATTTGCCTGAATCGATACGAAGAAGTTTCAACCATGTACCAAGGGAGGCCGATTTAGAAATGGGATCCCTACTCAAATACTTATAATGAAGGGTAGAAGGCAAACCCTAAATTCATCTAGAGGGGTGAAGAAGCTGTTGGGACGAATAGATTCCAAAGAAGTGGAGGAGCTGGACCATCCAATTCCAAATACCACCTAACCAACAAACCTTGAGTGTGCCACAAAAAGAGGACACCAACCAACTTTTGCAAAACATGTTGATGCTACTCAAGGAAGAGAAAGCGTCCACCACCAACCAGTTCAACTCAATAGCCTCACTGATTCAGATAGACTCCTTAAAGAATGATCTAGGTTTGCTTCCTTGGAAAAGAGGATGGAGAAGTGGGAAACAAAAGTGGAAAACTTGAACTCCTTCATCACTCAGCTTTGCAACAATTTGAGTGAACAACAAACGAGGAGTAATGGCTCCATTCCCTCTAACACTGTCATCAATCCTAAGGGATTGAATGCCATTAACTTGAGAAGTGGTAAACAAGTTGGATTCAGAGAGGAGGAAGTAGAGCAGAAAGGAGGAGGAGAATCGAAAAATGAAGTTGTTACACTCTCTATCAAAAAGAAGGATAGTGAGAGTGCTAAAGAGAAGACATTGCTTAAAGGAGAAGGATCATCCTCCCACATGCAAGAAGTTAACTTGGCTTCAGAACAAGGAACTAAGCAATCAAGAGTGAATGCTAAAGGAAGCAAGCGTGGACTATCCTCAGCCAAAGGTAAGGAGGTAAATATCGAAGAACTCCCTTTTACCAATTCTTATTTAATGAGTAAGAAAATGGCTGAAAAGAAGCATGAGAAGGAAGTCTTTGATTTATTCAGTAAGGTAGAGGTGAATATTCCATTGCTTGACTTAGTTAAGACAGTTCGTACATATGCAAAGTACCTTAAGGACATGTACACTAACAAGAGAAAATTTAGGCCAAACGAAATGGTCCAAGTGAGCTCCAACGTGTCAGCCCTCTTTAAACCCCAAATTCCCATTAAATGTCAAGACCCTGGGTCTTTTACCATCCCTTTCACTATAGGCAAAATAACCATGGGGGCACTGTGGTACTTAAGTCTATCTATGAAGCTTTGGGGGTGAAAAATTTGAAACCAACCACTGTGGTACTCCAATTAGCTGATAGGACAATTAGGCATCCTTAGGGGGTAATAGAGGATATCTTGGTAAAAGTAAAGGACTTAGTTTTTCCAGTTGACTTCTATATGCTTAACATGTCCAACGAGTCCATTAGGGAGTCTACCTTAATCTTGGGCAGACCCTTCTTGAGGAATGCTAATACCATTATTAGCATGAAAGAAGGGAGCATTTCAATGGAAGTAGGAGAAAATAAGATCCAATTTAACATCTATGAAGCCATAAAACGCCCTTATGAGGATTATTCCCTTCTGAGTGTTAATGCTATTGACATGGCCATTGATGATGCAATTGCCGATATGAATTTTGAAAATGAACTTGCATATTCAAACTCTTTGCCATTTGCATCATCTTCTAAAAATGATTCATTGTTCCCTTTCAAACCTGCTGATCAATCCATATGTTTTTGCAAAACACCTAAGACATGCACTCATCTTTTATCGGTTGATAGTATGCTTTCGATGCACCATACACATCCTATTAAATTCACCGATAAGTGAATGAATTTCGCACTTTGCTTCAACAGTGATGACACCTCTGAGGGAGGAATTTCAGTTGATTTTGCAAGAACATCACACAAGACTTCAATGGAGCCGGTGGTACGCATGCATGCAACATTTGGAAATACTAAGGATAAGCATGGGGACTCCGAAGAGACTCCTAAGCCACCATGATTCTCAGGTTGTTCCTTTCCCTCATTTATTCATTTGCCATTGCTGATAATAATGACTTTGTGCCTTGTGAATGATTTAAGTGTAGGGGAGGAACCTCTCCAGTAGGATCTAGAGTAGATGCATTTCTTTCTAGGATGTTTTTTTCCATTCAATAAAACCCATTATTTTTGTGTAGCCTTGCTCTATGAGTTTGATAGGTGGAGAGAATTGTTTGTTATACTTGAGGATTGTGTTTGATGTTTGGTTGAAGTTCTAGGATTAGGTGCTAGTGCGTAGTCTTGTGTTTGTGTGTTTCATTTTCTTTTGTATTTGCTCTCTGTGATATTTCCACACGGTGAAATCAAATTTTCGTCACGGCCAAACTATCGAGCTGCTAGTGTTTTTCCTCTCGGGTAGTGTTTGTCGCGACTAAATCAATTTTTAGCCACGACCAACCCTCCGACCTTTCATCTTCTAAAGTTGTTTGCCATGACCAAATTCACTGTGCGCCGTGACAAAAATCGTGACTCTTCATTTTTCCGCCCGTCTTCCTTCTTTAAAAAACCATTTTCATATTTTAGTTTCATTTCTCTTTTCACTCTCCATTGCTCTTCTCTCATCGCTTGCCGTCATCGTTTTTGTCCACCATCTCATTTCGTTTAATTCTCGCCGCCCTTCCATCGTAGTAAGTGATCGCAACCCTTCTTTTCCCCATTTCCGCTTCATTTCATTCAACCATTTCCGTTTTTTGTCGCTGTAGTTGAGATCCATTTTTTGCGATATTCGCCGTGATGAAAAAGAGGATTCGCCGTGACTAATTTCATAATTCGCCGCGACTAACCCTAATTTTTGCTGCAGCCAACTTTAGCTTGCAGCTAATTTTCATTCTGTTTAGGTTAGTTTGTTTTCAACTTTTGAGTCATTGTTTTTGTTTTTTGTGTTTAACCAGTCACCATGCCTAGGACTAAGAACCCATGTGTAGTAGACCCACCTAGCCCTGACCCTATGCCATCCTTCGAGGAAATACTTGAGCTTACAGAGAAACGTCCCTTAATTAGGGAGCGTTCATTTCCACTCACACCTGCTGACCACCCTTTCGTTAGCCATATTGTTGCGTCTGGCCTTGCAGGCCTACTCCGTGAGCGTACCCAGGGTAACCTCACTTTTGTGCACCACTTTTATGCCATCTACCGCCATGAATCTGCCCTTTTTATTGATTGTCGAGGAGTTAAGTTAGCTCACTCGATTAATCGCAGCACCATAGGACACCACTTCGCTTTACCCATCTGTGCACAGGACCACTACACTCTCCTCTTGTGTGATTTCCTTGAGGACCAAATAGCTGCGACCCTGTGTGAGCCAGGGAAGGGATGGTACGTACCCCGTAGGTCGGAGATGTACATCCGTAGGTCTGAGTGATGCCCAGAGAAAAACCATTCATCCATCTTGCCTGCAGCAATATCTTCCCACTAGCCACCTCGTTAAAATGCCTAAAAGGCAGGCCCTCTGCATCTACATGTTGATGTAGGGGATCGGGTTCGATATCTCCACCCTTATTTACTCTAACCTTAGTAAAGCCATCCTCACCTCAAATACCACAAAGGCCATTATCTTTCCGCACCTCATTTCAGATATGTTCAGAGAGGTGGAGGTCCCTGAGCTCCCTACGGATCACCCATTCACCCCCGCACCTATCTTTACTTGTGAATGTATCCGATGAGTTCCCACCCCTCAGCCCGAGCCGTTTATCAACATTGATGAGCTTGAGGCCCATGACCAGGAGGCCCCAGTACCTCAGGCGCCAGCTGCACCTAGGCTGCCACCAGTCCCATCAATCATTGAGGACCTAGCTACTGAGTTCCAGCAGTTCAGAGTCATCGTGCTTCATCAGCTTGAGCGGGACTGGAGGTACCACTGCAAGATGGATGCCCTGATAGCCCAGAGCTTGCATTTCTAGTTGCCTCCAGAGGAGAATGATTTCACTGGTGCTAGACCTTCCGAGGCCAGTCCATCTAGAGGAGGCGGAGTAGAGGAGGAGGGTGATGAGGAGGAGACTACTACCGACATAGATTCGGAGGGTGATTCAATGATGCAGGTCCAGTAGGGTCATTTCTATCTTTTATTTTTCATTTGTCTTTTGTTTTTCTTTTGTTTTCATTGTGAACAATTGTATGGTACAGATGTTAAATACTTTTATGTACATCTATGTTAATGTTATTGTTGTTCTCCATGTTCCATTGCGTTTGTGCTTTATGTTGCGCTATTGCTTGTGAATTTTACGCGTAATTCTTTCCTCATTAATCATTGAGGACAATACTTTATTTAAGTGTGGGGGAGATTTAGGATTTTGCAAGTTTTAAAAATGTAGTTGGGATTTTTAGAAGGTTCAATGTTGGGTTATTTTGTCTAAACTTCGGAAATTTTCATGTTTCTTAAAAATATTTTCTTAAAAAAGTTGATTTTAAGGAGGATTTGAACTGCATTTTTACCCTCAGACCACTTTCGCTGCGACCAATTTTCTTGTTCGTCGATACCAAAGGTATTCAAATAAAGCATTCAAACTCTCGGGTGTATTTCGCCGCGACCATCTTATGGTTCCACCGAGGCGAAATCACTTGCACACAGAACCACTCTCTCGGGTATGGTTCACCGCGACCAACTTGGTTGTTAGGCTCGGTGAAGCATCAGTGCTATAAAAAAACATAGTTTGAATTCCAAATAAATAGTTCCTCTTAAATTTGTGCCTTTAATACTCTTGAGTATGCAGTATAATCTGATTTTCACAGATAATGTATTTAGAAAACTATCCATGATTTTAAAGAGATGTAAGTTTTTGGTTAATTACATTTTCAAGGCACTAACAAAGGGTCAGTGTTGATGCATTATTAAATTGACTCTTTGCGTTTTTAATCCTTGAGATTGTCTGACTGAGACGTTAGCCTTGTCGTGAGGATAATTGAGCCTTACCTCTTTTGATTAGTGTGGGTTTGTCTTGATCCTAATCTCTTTAGAACTTATCTTGATTCTTAATCAAAGCTTTATGATCCAATATTCTGTGAAAAGGATAGAGGCATTCATTTCAAAAACCCCTTATCTTCCCAAACACAAACCAACATGAAATTTAACCCTTGCTACCCCTTTGAACCATTCATTCTTTGAGACCAGCATTGAAAACTATATTTTTATATGTAAGCATGAGATTTGTATGCAGTGCAAGTTGATCACTATACTACTTTTCACTCTTAAAAAAATAAATAATAAACAAATAATAATAAAATTAAAAAAATATATAATAAAAAAGAGAAAAAAAGAAGAAGTGAGAGAAATTTTTTACTTATTCTTGAATGCATATCTTTCAAACTCTTGCATTATGAAAGCATTAAGTTTGAAGTTTTCTGTACTGCTGTGTATTCAAGAACTCATTTCATCATCCCACCTCATTGTCCTTAACTTTCCTTCATCCATTTCAACCCCCAAAGTCCTCTTGATTTACGTTGTATTGATCTTGTAGTTGAGAGATAGAATAATTACAAGCTTATGGTATAGATTGGATTAAGCAGGCCATGAGTGAAATTGTCCTAGCTAAGTGAGCTAAGAGATAAACACATTTCCCCTTGAGAGGAAGGTCTCTTTTATTCAATCTCTTAAGTTAAACTCTCACGGATATCATTTTACTAGTGCCTCATCTTTGATTCTCATTGATTCCTTGGCAAATACTTTAACTAAATTCTAATATCTTGAATTCATGTTGATAGGTTTTGAATGCATTGACTAATTAAAAGTTTATTTTGAAAGGCTTTGTCCAGGAGTATAAAGGTTTAAGTGTGGGGGAATTTGATTGAGCCATATTTATCCACTTCTTTTGCCTGAATTTTCAAAGCTTTATATGCAATTTTGGCCCACATAACCTTTCTTGAGATTAATTTGGAAACTAGAGTTGATTGTTGTGATTAGCTTGATTTTGGGTGCTATTGCCATGAAATACGATATATCTGCGTTTACTTCTAATCATGAGCAAGAAATACTTCAAATATTTGCTATTTCATTTCAGGAACTCTAGCAAAGAATGTGAGACAGCTTTGAAACCTTTCACCGCGACGCAATTCATTCATCGCCGGCTTGAGGAGACGGCTTGAGTTGAAGGGCTCGAAAGAGGAGTAGTAGTTTAATCTATATTTTTGTATTGGATTGCTTAGTTTCTGAAATAGGACTAGTGATTCGAACTTGAATACTTGGTCACGATCGTGCCAAACTTGGATTATTTGTATATTGAGTTGTTTTGTGTTTGACTTAGTAATGTGAAGTCTCATTACTACCTATTCAATGAAATCTTTGTTGTTCTCTCTTATCTTCCTAGTTGTGCTTGATATTTGAGGCAATGATATGTTGAGTTGGTTTTTTCACTTGGCAACTTCTTTACACACACTAAGAGTTTTTAAAGGGTTTTATAGAATGGAGTTCATTGTATGGAATTTCTGACCCAGCGAGTTGTTGGGGTTTTCATTACGAAACTTAGTGCGAAACTACTACTCTACCTTATATTTTGTGAACCATAATAGCTTGAACCATTTTCCAAGAGGAATTCATCCCAAAACATCTTCTACATTTTTCAATATGTTTTAGTTGCATTCCCAAAAATCCAAAAACCCAAAAATAAAGTTTGTTTTATATTTTAATTCAATACAAGTTTAAAATCAAAAGCGGTTTTCCACTTTGCAGCAAACGTAATCACAAGCTAATTTGACTAAATGCACACAAGGCTTCGTAGAGAACGACATTGGGGTTGCACCCTATAGTACAATCCTTGGAAATCACAATTATTTTGATCCGTTTCCAAGGCTTGACAACGATAAGTTTTTACACCTCCATCTGCACTCGGATCACACACTTTCTAAACTGTTGCTAGAAGCTATGGTTTAGAAAGTCTGCTTTGTAAACTTTTTTAAGGCTAGCTTCAAAATGTTGTAACTCCTTCATTTGAATTCTAAATTTAATGAATGACCTATTGGTTGAAAGCCCTTTGAGTCTACTTTCAAGTGAAATAGGTTTCACACTCAGGATTAGTGTTTTGGGAGATATAGTTAAAAAAACCCAACATATATCTGGAATACATTTATTCCTGATATATATTCGGTTTTTTTGATGATATTTCTCAAACCAAATATCCAATTCATTTCAAACGTATTCAATTTTAAACTAGACTCAAAAGGCTTTACAACCATAAGTCATTTGTCAAAATTGGACTTCACATGAAGAAGTTACAACGTTTTGAAGTTAGACTTTCTAAACCATTTATTTTTTGTCAACTTAAAAATCATTCGAATGAATTTAAAACTCATTTGAATGAAGCTCAACTATCTAAACCCTTTTTCATATGAAAGGTTTAGAAATTACACTTTCTAAACCACACCCTTTTTGTGTGGTTTAAAACGTGGCCTTCATTCGAATGAACCTATGGTTCATTCCAATGAAGTCCACCACTTTCTCATCAAATAAGACATCGTAAAGTTCTGCTTTTATGGGTTACTGTGTCATTCAGGTCATTTCCTTTAAAATTGCTAAAGACGCGTGAGGAACTATCATCATTCTTGGATTTTAAATTTCGAATCACTATTCTGGGATTCACCAATTTCGAGGTACTTTATTTGTTATTTTCCCAAGAAATAATTTCTTTTTTTATCATTAAGATTTACTTTATTTATTTTATTTTTAATAAAATATTTTTATCTATTGATCTAAATCCATCTTGTTCCATATTTTCATAGTTTTTATTCTGATCAATCATTTCCAATTATACCGAATTAAATATTTTTTTATGTCATATAATGGGTCATATTGGAGTGATTTTAGGCTCAGTTAGGTGTAGCTCTTCAAAATTTTCTGCATTCACAAACATTTAAACTCAGGTTCCTTTTGTGTCTGTTTGGATTAGCATTGGAAGTTATTTTTCCAACACGATTTACTGTTTATGAGGTAAGCATGTAAGAGGAATTTTATCTCAGTTTATGTGAACATGATTTTCCAACGCTCACCCAACGCATATGAGGTAAATATGTAAGATGAGTTTAAGGCTCGTTTGAAAATCCTTTTAAGAATAGCTTCTAAGGATTCCGAGGCAAAACCTAGATTTTGAAAAGTGATTGTATTTTGGAAGTTATTGGCTTTTACAGAGTTCAATGCAAAAGTAGGTAGGAAAGAGGAAAGAGAAAGAAAGAAAAGAGGAAAAAGAAAATTTATTAGGAGAAAGTGTGTCATTTGACAATAAAATAGTTTTTTCAAAACCTTGATTTCAAACCCAAGTTTTCTATCCAAAATAGCTTTTCTGAAAAATGTGAATACTTGGACAAAAACTAAATTTAGGGTAAAACCTAAGTTTTGAAACCAAACCTAGGTTTCATGAAGAGAAACTAAACAAACTCTTAACCTCTCTTAATACCTTATCTTTACATCTATGATGATGACTCTCATTTTATTTCTATCCTTATCTCCCTTGAATAAGAAAAATTAAAGTAGGGTGTTTTAGCTAATGCATATCAATGCTTTATATTAATTAAATACTCATCCAACTCTAACCTAGTTAAGAAGATGGCATTTGTCCTAAATAATATTCATTTTATTTCGAACATTTATTATTTTTTCCAAATTTATTTATTTAACTCAATCTTGTATGTAATCAAGTAATTGATACAGATATTTTTAGGGAATTTGGAACATATATATATTATAATTAAATAATTTATCTAGATTCCTTATTATAATCAAATTGATTAAATAGTCTTATATTAAAGGTTAAAGTATATTTTTAATCTTTTAAATTTACATTAAATTTTAGTTTAATTCTTTAAATTTAAAAAAAAAGTACTTTTAATCATTTAACCTTTACATTATTAGCTTCATTTAATGAAAATACTAACATAGCGGATTTAAACGTTAACTATATTTAAATTTTAAAATATAAAATTTATAATATTAAATATTCAAAATTAAGCATATTCTCTTTACATTTAATTACAGAATCGATGTTTAAAAATTTCTTAAGTCAAAATTTTCCTTTAATTAAAGTGTTTGTCTATTAAAGCGTTGAAAAATCACGTTCATGTAAACTAAGATAAAACTTCTATTGTATACTTCGAAACAATAAATCACTTTGGAATAGTAGTTTTCACCGTAAATCTGAACAAGCGTAAAACTAACAATATTAAATTTAAATGATTAAATTAAAACTACACTCTTTTTAAACTTCAGGATAATGTATATGGTAGCCTATATTAAATATTGGAGGAGCATTACATAATCCATAATCTGTGTAAAATTGAATAACAATAATTTTGGAAGGGATATACGGAGGATTGAATTTGAATATCTTTAATTTAATGTGAACAAGTCAAAAGGAGAGAGAAAGAAAGAGGATCTTTCAACGTAATGTGCTGTGTGGACTTTTCGCAACTTGTGATTATGGCATTTCCGTCGTCATCATTGTCTTTTAACGTTAGGATTATATTAATTATTGCGTCTACTTCATGACTTGATTGAAATTAATGGCGCACTAATGAGTATCTTTCAATCGCAATGATGCGTTGTTTCAAATCAATGCCTAATTAGACTTTATTGGTTCCATCGCTGGCTAATCAAGTATCTTTTACAGTGATGCACACATAGGTCCAATTTGAAATCTGGTAGGATGATAATTATCAACCTATCTTCTAACGATGATTCGAATGCTAATTATCATGTTGTGATGAACTAAGACCTTTATGTTAGATTGATTAAGTTAATATAATCAAGTACTTCCTCTGATCTAATTTAAAATTAATATTCTCTATCATGAGACTGATTATTTATGTAAGCAATAATTTTGTTTTGTATAAAAAATGTAATGCACTTTTCTAATTTTTACCCATAATTATTAATCACATGTTTCTCTGATATCTTTTTCTTACCTATTATCTCCCACACTTACCATCTTCATAAATAAGAATATTGATCTAACCATACTAGAGACTGCGAGAATCAAATAGAGCTACAAAATTTACATCCATTATTTACTTATCTTTTTAACTACTTTAAATGTAAATTCATTTTGTATGATTTAGGTAGTTGTTACTTGTAAAAATAATCGGAGCGATCATGTTTTAGATAAAAGCGCCCCCACATATATATTTATATACATTCTATTTGGATTAGGTGGATGTGTTTTAAAATGTTACTGTCTTTTTGAAAAATCAAAATTATTTTTTTGGGAGAAATGATGATAAATTCCCTGGTACCAAATTAATTATAGAATATAAAACATTTTCTTATATGTAACTGATGTTTTACATTATATAAATGATTTTTCCATGATATGCAATTGAACTTCCACAAAGATGCAAAATGTTCAATATGCAGATGTAAGTGAGATTCCATAATATACAATCAACCTTCTACAATACACAATTGAAGTTACACTGAACGCAAATGAGTTTTCACACATATCGATCTGCTTTGACATTGCTAAGCCTAGCTTCATCTTAGCCTTGAGGTCCATCGTTACATATCGATCTGCTTCTCTTTTGCTCCTTTTCATTTTGATAACATATATTATGGATTTCATAGGTTAAAGAAATATTTTATATTATCACTTTAGTAGTGCTCAAGTGAACTTTTGGGCCAGAAAAGGTACATTAAAATTAGACTTGTAAAAAAGTTGGTCAAGGCAGTAAACATTAAAAGGCTTTTCCTTTTTCTTACAAAACTCTAAGAAGTTTTTTTCTTATTTAAAGGATAAAAATAATTCAAAAGATTTTACAAATATGCATTGGTCACACAAATTATCAAGGGATAATTTGAGATTTGAAAGTTTTAAAAGGGGGTATTTTTCACCTCTGCTGTTAAAAATGTTAACTTTGATTGTGAGTCCCTTGATCAAAATTAGTCAACTTTGACAGTCAACATTAACATTTTTAACTGTAGGGAGAAAAATACCCCATTTTAAAACTTTAAGTCCAAAATTACCCCTCTACAACTTCCGTGTGACTAGTACCCATTCGTAAAAATTTTGAATTCTTTTTGCTTGTTTACCCCTTTTTTCTAAAGCAAACGATTGATCTAACTGATTGGTAATTAAGGATTCTATCCATAATCTATAAAGTGGTAGGTTTAAATTTTTCCTCCCTCACATTATTGATAAATAATTGATGCCCGGTTTATGTAAGGATGAGAAGAATAACCTTTACGGGAATTTTAAAGTTTATTTAATATTTGACTAATTAATTAATATTCAAATAAATATAATTATTTAAAATACATAGAGACCTCAGATATTTTATTTCAAAGTAAGGATAAATAGCTTAGAGATTGTAGAAATTTATAAAATGGTTTCCAAGAGAAAGATATAAACAGTTTACTGAAATGAAAGGAAAGGACCCTAGAACCACGAATTAGGGTTTTATTTCAAAAATTAATTAAAGACAATTCCAAAAGTAGAATGAGTAAATAAAAACTACAGAAGTATCATATGAATTTTGGAAATTCTTAATGATCATAAACTGGGCAAGTGATCAAGGAATTCCCAAAAACTATTTCCAGTCCGATAAAGTAGCTTTGCGATAAAATAAAGTAACTTTATTTGAATAAAGTAAATTGTGTGACTGATAATTGCCACATGTTATCATCTAATAAAGAGATGAAAAGTGTGTTGATACCTTATTTTGATGATAACAAATTAGTTTCAAAGCTTAAATTGTTGATGATTAAGTGTTCTTGATGAAACACTCGAGTTGTGTGTGAAAGTATTGAGGATACTCAAGCACTATGCTTTAACACTCGAGTATCAAACTTTTTCATGAAATAAAAATCAATACTTTCAGACAACACTTGAGTCTTTGTTGAAAGTGTTGGTAACACTTGAGTTCTGAGCTGTAACACTCGAGTATTGTAAGTTAAAATGATTTTGGAAATCAACACTTTTAGTGAAAACTCGAGTGTTAAGAGAAAGTGTTACAAACACTCGAGTAATGATTTTGAATACTCGAGTATTGGTATTAAAAATATGTTATGACAGAATACTTTCATGAGAAACTCGAGTAATGTGTTGAAGTAATGATAACACTCGAGTATTGTGTTATAATACTCGAGTATCGGGTTTTGTTTTTTAAAAGAATACTCAACACTGAAAGCAGAATACTCGAGTTACAAATGGAAGTATTGACAACACTCGAGTATTGAGTCAAAATACTTGAACTTAAAGTATAACACTCGTGTTGTCTGCTAGTTCTCAACACTCGAGTATCGGGCAAAGTTTTCAAATGAAAGACAACACTTCAAGCACAACACTAGAGTATTAAGTGAAAGTGTTGACAACACTCGAGTATTGATTTTTGAATACTCGAGTATCGAGCTTCATTTATTCAAAATCACAACACTTTCATCCTAACACTCGAGTAAAGGCAGAAAAGTAACAACACTCGAGTATTATGTCTTTCAACACTCGAGTATTGTGACATTTCAAATAACTTCACTTCAAGTTTGTCTCTGAACACTCGAGTAAAAGCTGAAAGTATTCTCCATCACTCGAGT
>JANTPZ010130610.1:0-23574 GCA_025593235.1 Vachellia pachyceras
ATTCCCAAAATACCCTTTAATTATCTCCATTTTTACAGGGTTACTTTATCCTGTCCAAAATCCCTGAAATGGAACAATCGGAGAGCAAATTTCTTTTAAGGCCTTGAAAAATACTATATTTTTCACTGATTCTCATGCCCTTGTCCTTTTTCCAAAATGCCCTCTAGATTTTTCAAAATTAATTTTTGAAATAATTATTTTTTGGGGAATTTTCGGGTATTTTCCCCCCTTTTCGGGAAAACCGTCTTAATTATATACCGGGGAATAATTTTATCAATTACTACATAATTCACTGGATTTTCCATAATTTTCTCCAAATTTTTGAAGAGCTCCTGATATTTCAAATAATTATTTTTTCCCTTTTACCCTTCAAAATTCCATAGATGGAAATCGGGTCCGAATTTCAAAAATCCGTGTTACGTCATTACGACTGGTATGACAATATCTAATTTTTGGGCATCTGTAAATTTTTCTGATATTTTGGTCAACCGGTTGACTTTTTGACTTTGACTTTGACTTTGACTTTTCTTTTGTCAAATGACCAAAATACCCTTTAACTTTCTCATAATTACCTTTTTGCCCTTACTTTCTCTACTTTTTGTAAAATTACTATTTTGCCCTTACTTTTGATAATGAAAGACCTTTATACCCATTGGTCTTTTATTAAATGACGTATGGGTCCCTTTCCTGAAGGTTTTCCCATCCTCATATCACTCTGGGCAATTTTCCTTAATTCTGGAGTTCCTACGGAACTCCGTGTACTAAGCCAAGTCTATCCTTACGACTTTCGGCCTATAGTCTTTCTTTCTATACTATTTACCTCTGATTTCTCTTTTCATTTCCTAGCTATCGGATTAGCATTACATTTAGCTAGCATAGAAATTTATGGATATTACACACTGTGACTCAGATTTTATTAAGGATTACATAAATCTAGTTTTTTATAAAAATATTCAACTCTTTGGATGTAACACCTCTTATTTATCCCTCTTAGCTTCCATTATAATGATTTGGAACCAATTAATGGCGTCAAACAACTTACTTTGTCAAAAGGGACCAATTTGAGAATTTTCATTTTTAGGAAAGTTACTATTCACAGTTTTTTAGGCCAACTTTGAAAATTCATAACTAATTCTAGAAAAATAAAAAATGAATGGTTCCAACTTCTATTTGAAGCTTACAAATTCCTTTATGAGGAAAAAATACACATTTGAACAGTAACTGGTCCAATTGGTATAGATTATTTCGTGAAAATGTACTGTTCATATGGTAATTTTTCATTTTCCCAGGATTTTCTATGATTTTTCACCAACTTTGGACAGCCATAACTTTCTGTACAAAATTTCAATTTCAGTGATCTTTAGTTTGTTTAAAACCTTGCAATGTGAAATATTTTTCCAGAAAATTTCATCTCATTTGGAGTTCATTTGCCCTGTTTCACGTTATGCCAAATTTGGGGGCTTAACCAACTTCTCACTTAGCCAAATTTTTCCACTTAACTTCATAATTTAACCTAATGATTTCTAAAATTGTCTTAATCATAATAACCTATATATATAGGCATTCTTAGGGCATACATTAGTTATCATGAGTCCATCATACATGCATGAGTTATATTACATGCCACTTTACAAACTTCAACAATATAATTGAAAGTTTACAACATAATTTACATTCATACACGTGCACATTTTTACTTCAAGCATAATGGATTTTCTCCTTACCCTTTTGATATGCTTCCACCTAAAAATGGTTAGTGGGGGAGGGTGAGATTTTTGGAAATCACAGTAGTAAAACTTTCTAACACACATTATAAAATTGCATGACAACTTTCAATATAAGTGTGAATTCATAAAAGTGCAACATGTAACAATAAAATGCATATGGCTATAGCATACTAAAACATATATTCACACTTTCAATCATCATAAATTTTCAATACAAGTCATGCATAATTCATACACATTTTCAAAGCAATCAAGCTGAGGGTTAGAAGGTCTTGCTACCTTTATTCTTTAACTTTCCTTTAAGTTGTAAGCTTTCTTGAGCTCTTAGAAATTTATCCTCTTGCACCAAACACTTGCCTACATAATCAACAACATTATGGCCATTAATCTTAAGCCATTTCCAAAACAAAAACCAAAGTAAAACTCCCTTGAATCAACTCTTGAACTTTAAGAACATTAGAAACCCTAACTTGTCACTAATGTCTTCTAGGGTTTCCACAAACTTGTGACCACTTTAATCCTACATAAAAACTCATTTTGGACTCATTGGAAGCATAAAAATCATCAGAAGAAACTTCCTTCCCCAAGAAACAGGTCTACCGAGACATACATACAATATCCATATATGTGGTTTTTCAACTTTCATCACTTATACCATTCGATTCTTGCTCCCAGATTCATATTCATGCATGGTATAACTTGATTTTAATTCCTCTATATCAAATGGAAAATTGGTCAGCACCTTCCCTAAAACTTGAAGATTTCCCAAATTTAGAAAATCACAAAACAAACTCAAACAACCACAATATATATAGCAAAACACTCCTTACAACACAAGGAGGCTTTTACCACCAATCAATGTTTCTAAATCCCTCTCTTTCTCACTTTGCTCTCAAGAACCCTAGGTATCCAAACTTGATAAAGAGAGCCCAAGTTAGAATTTCAATCCATGGAAGTTGTAGAGGAAGTTGAGAGAAAGAATTTGATATATAGCATAAGGTAGTAACTTCTCTTACCTTGGATTTTCCTCAAGCTCTTCTTCTTCTCCGTGGCTGAAAAATGGTGTCTCTCCCTCTCCATTTTCAGCCCATGAAGTCGGTCTAATGAGGGTGGAAGAGGAGGGGAAATTATATTTATAAAAAGCTTCAAAAGGAATGGAAGGTTGAGATTAAATCTTGAGATTTTAAGGGCTAAGATTTGCCCACATAATTGACACCTTCTTGCTCCTTAATGGCCACTTAAAAATGTCATAATTACTGCACATGGAGAGGGAAAAAATCTGTTTGGGGTTTGGTTACACTAACCAAACCAAATTCCATTCGGTTACTTCTACCGATTACACTTTCTACCGGTAAACATAACTCTATTCCGGTAAATCTTTTTCTACTTTTATGGAGATGTTTTCTTCCTCATTTAATCTTCATAATTCCTTCTTGAATATATTAAAATCATCATACTCAAATTGTCCCTTGATCCACCCAAAATTAACAGGATTATTTTATCCTGTCGAAAACTCTTAAAGGAGCAATTTTAGAATAAATCATTTTTAGGGCCTTATAATTTTCTATATTTTTCATTGATATTCTAGCCATTCATATTTCCACAAAATACCTTCTAAATTGTCCCAAATTAATTTTTGTAATAAATTGTGTTTTTGGGGATTTTCAGGCCTTTTTCCTCATTTTCGGGAAAATCGCCTTAATCGTACTTTGGGCAATAATTTTATAAAATATTGTAAATTCCACTGAATTTCTATAGACTCTGCTTTTTGATCTTAGGGAACTCTTGATACCTTAAATAATTATTTTCAACCTTCAAATCTTTAAAATTCCGTAATTCCTCATCCAGACCGAATTTCAACAATCGATTGAATTTCTGGTAATCAGAGAGTTCTGCTCTATCTTTTGGGCATCTGTGGATTTTTCTGATTTTTGATTAACCGTTTGACTTTTTGACATTTGACTTTGACTTTGTCAAATGACCAAAATGCCCTTACACTTTCTCTTAATGACCAAAATGCCCTTTCATAGTCTAACTTTTCATAAATTCCCATTTTGCCCTTGAAGTTTTGGCCCTTGATCTTTTAGTTTCTGATTCATGTGACAACTTCCCAGGAGGTCACCCATCCTAAAATTTCTCCAGGATGAGCACGCTTAACTTTAAAGTTCCTACCGACTTCCATCCACCAGGCCGAATCTGATCCTGCAATTTCTGGCCAACTGCATCAACTTTTTCTGTACTTTCTATCCATGGCCTCTAACTTGACTTTTGACTACTGGCTTGGCCCTTTTTATCCAATGACCATATTGCCCTTGGTCTTTATACTTAATAACATATACGTCCCTAGCTTATTTTCTTAGTGATTTCAGAGCCTTAGGACTAATTTGACTAAGGTCTCTCAAGTCCACTGACATCTCCTTTTTCTGTACTTTTACTTCCAGGACTTTGTCACATCTTATAACTATCGATTTGGCCCCTATGTTGGTTTACAGAGAAAATGGTGGACATTACATTGGACATTAAAATGCCACATCTTTTTTGAACCCGATTAGGGTTAAAGGAATTGAACATTTAACTCTCTTAGAATTGAATAGAAACATACACTGTGACTCAGTTTTTCTTAAGAATTACATAAATCGAGTTTTTTTATAAAAAATATTCAACTCTTTGTACATTAATATGCGACATCTTCTTTTGAACATGATTACGGTTATAGCAATTAAACATATAACTCTCTTACAATTGAATCGAAACATGCACTGTGACTCAGTTTTTGTTGAGGATTACATAAATCAAGTTTTTTTTATAAAATATATTCAACTCTTGGGATATTAATATGCCACATCTTTTTTTGAACGCGATTAGTGTTGGAGGAATTAAACATTTACCTCTCTTAGAATTGAATGGAAACATGCACTATGACACAGTTTTTGTTGAGGATTACATAAATCTAGATTTTGATAAAAAATATTCAACTCTTTCGACATTAAAATGCCACATCTTTTTTCTGAACATGATTAGGTTTAAAGGAATTAAACATTTAACTCTCTTAGAATAGAATGGAAACATGCACCGTGACTCAGTTTTGGTTAAGGATGACATAAATCAAGTTTTTCATAAAACATATTCAACTCTTTGCACATTAAAATGGCACAACTTTTTTTTTATCATAATTAGGGTTATAGGAATTAAATAGTTAACTACCTTAGAATAGAATGGAAGCATGCACTGAAACTCATTTTTTCTTGAGGATTATATAAATAGAGTTTTTTATAAAAAATATTCAACTCTTTGGACAGAAAAATGCCACATCTTCTTTTGAACACGATTAGGGTTACAAGAATTAAACATTTAACTCTCTTGAAATTGAATGGAGACTTGCACTGCCACTCTGTTTTTGTTAAAGATTCAATAAATCGAGTTTCATATAAAAATATTGAACTCTTTGGACATTAAAATGCCAATCTTTTTTTGAACACGGTAGGGTTAGAGGAATTAAAAATTTAACTCTCTTAGAATTAAATGGAAACATACACTGTGACTCAGTTTTTGTTGAGGATTACATAAATCTAGTTTTTTATAAAACATTTTCAACTCTTTGGACATTAAAATGCCACATCTTATTTTGGACACGTTTAGTGTTATAGGAATTAAACATTTAATTCTCTTAGAATAGAATCGAAACATGCACTGTGAATCAATTTTTGTTGAGGATTACATAAATCGAGTTTTTTTATATAAACTATTCAACTGTTTGGACATTAAAATGACATATCTTCTTTTGAACACGATTAGGATTACAGAAATCAAACATTTAACTATCTTAGAATAGAATGTAAATATGTACTGTGACTCAGTTTTTATTGAGGATTACATAAATCGAGTTTTTCATAAAATATATTCAACTCTTTGGACTTTAAAATGCAACATCATTTTTTGAACACGATTAGGGTTACAGGAATTAAACATTTAACTCTCTTAGAATTGAATGGAAACATGCATTGTGACTGAGTTTTTGTTGAGGATTACATAAATCTAGTTTTTTATAAAAAATATTCCACTCTTTGGACATTAAAATGCCACATCTTCTTTTGAACACGACTAGGGTTACAGGAATTAAACATTTAACTCTCTTAAAATTGAGTGGAAACATGAACTGTGACTCATTTTTTTATTGAGGATTACATAAATCGAATTTTTTAAAAAATTTGAACTCTTTGGATATTAAAATGCCACATCTTCTTTTGAACACAATTAAGGTTAAAGGAATTAAACATTTAACTATCTTAGAATAGAATGGAAACATACACTGTGACTCAGTTTTTGTTGAGGATTACAATCTAGTTTTTTAAAAAAATATTCAAATCTTTGGACATTAAAATGCCACATCTTTTTTTGAGCACGATTAGGGTTACAGTAATTAAACATTTAACTCCCTTAAAATTGAGTGGAAACATGCACTGTGACTCAGTTTTTGTCGAGGATTACATAAATCGAGTTTTTTATAAAATATATTCAACTATCGGGACATAAAAATGTCACATCTTCTTTTGAACACGATTAGTGTATAGGAATCAAACATTTAACTCTCTTAGAATTGAATGGAATCATGCACTGTGACTCAGTTTTTGTTGAGGATTACATAAATTGAGTTTTTAATAAAATATATTGAACTCTTTGGACATTAATGTGCTACATCTTCTTTTGAACCAAATTACGGTTACAAGAATTAAACATATTACTCTCTTTCAATTGAATGGAAACATGCACTGCGACTCAATTTTTGTTGAGGGTTACATAAATCGAGTTTTCAATAAAAAATATTGGACTCTTTGGATATAAAATTGCCACATCTTCTTTTTAACACAATTAGGGTTACAAGAATTAAACATTAACTCTGTTAGAATTGAATGGAAACTTGTACTGCCACTCAGTTTTTGTTGAGGATTACATAAATCGACTTTTTTAAAAATATATTGAACTCTTTGAACAAAAAAATGCCACATCTTCTTTTGAACACGATTTGGGATATAAAAATTAAACATTTAACTCTCTTAAAATTTTAATGGAAACATACACTGCGACTCAGTTTTTGTTCAGCATTAGATAAATCGAGTTTTTGAAAAAATATTCAACTCTTTGAACATAAAAATGCCACATCTTCTTTTTTACACGATTAGGATTATAGGAATTAAACATTTAACTCTCTTAGAATGGAACGGAAACATGCACTGTGACTCTGTTTTTGTTCAGGATTACATATATCGAGATTTTAAAAAAAAATTCAACTATTTGGAAGTAAAAATGCCACATCTTTCTTTTAATACGATTAGGGTTGCAGGAATTAAATATTTAACTCAGTTAGAATTGAATAGAAAAAATCACTGTGACTCAGTTTTTGTTGAGGATTACATAAGTCGAGTTTTTTAAAATAATTTCAACTATTTGAACATAAAAATGCCACATCTTCTTTTGAACACGATTAGGGTTACAGGAATTAAATATTTAACTCTCTTAAAATTGAATGAAACATGCACTGTGACTCATTTTTTGGTAAGATTTACATAAATCGAGTTTTTTATAAAAATTTTCAACTCTGTGGCCATTAAAATGTCATTTCTTTTTTTTCAACAAGATTAGGGTTACAGGAGTTAAATATTTAACACTTTTAGAAATGAATTGAAACATGCACTGTGACTCAGTTTTTTTTTGAGATTTACTAAAATCGTAATTTTTTTTAAAAATGTTCAACTCTTTGGACATTAAAATGCCATATCTTTTATTGAACACGATTAGGGTTACAAGAATTAAACATTTAACTCTCTTAGAATTGAATGGAAACAAGCACTGTGACTCAGTTTTTGTTGAGGATTACATAAATAGAGTTTTTAAGAAAAAATATTCAACTTTTGAATATTAAAATGCCACATCTTCTTTTGAACACAATTAGGGTTACAGGAATTTAACAACTAACTCTCTTAGAATTGAATGGAAACTTTCACTGCCACTCAGTTTTTGTTGAGGATTACATAAATCTAGTTTTTTTAAAAAAATATTCAACTCTTTGAACATAAAAATGTCACATCATCTTTGGAACACGATTTGGGTTAAAGAGTTAAACATTTAACTCTCTTAGAGTTTAATGGAAACACGCACTGCAACTCAGTTTTTGTTTAGGATTAGATAAATCGAGTTTTTGAAAAAATATTCAACTCTTTGAACATAAAAATGCCACATCTTCTTTTTTACACGATTAGGATTACAGGAATTAAGCATTTAACTCTCTTAGAATTGAATGGAAGCATTCATTATGACTCAATTTTTGTTCTGGATTACATAAATCAAGATTTTAAAAAAATATTCAACTATTTGGAAGTAAAAATGCCACATCTTTTTTTAACACTATTAGGGTTGCAGGAATTAAACATTTAACTCTGTTTGAATTGAATGGAAAAAAGCACTGTGACTCAGTTTTTGTTGAGGATTACATAAATCGAGTTTTTAAAAAAAATATTCAAATCATTGAACCTAAAAATGTCACATCTTCTTTTGAACACGATTAGGGTTACATGAATTAATGATTTAACTCTCTTAGAATTGGGTGAAATATGCACTGTGACTCTTTTTTTTTGGTAAGAATTACATAAATCGAGTTTTTTATAAAATTTTTCTACTCTATGGCCATTAAAATGTCGTTTATTTTTTTAAAAAAGATTAGGGTTACAGGGATTAAATATTTAACACTTTTAGAATTGAATTGAAACATGCACTGTGACTCAATATTTTTTGAGAATTACAAAAATCAAAATTATTTTAAAAAATGTTCAACTCTTTGGACATTAAAATGCCATATCTTTTATTGAACACGATTAGGGTTACAAGAATTATGTATTTAACTTTCTTTGAATTGAATGGGAACAAGCACTGTGACTCAGTTTTCGTTGAGCATTAAAAAAATAGAGTTTTTAAAAAAAATATTCAACTTTTGAACATTGAAATGCCACATCTTCTTTTGAACACGATTAGGGTTACAGGAATTTAACATTTAACTCTCTTAGAATTGAATGGATACTTGTACTTCCAATCAGTTTTTGTTGAGGTTACATAAATCGAGTTTTTTATGAAAAATATTTAACTCTTTGGACATTAAAATGCCAATCTTTTATTGAACACTATGAGCGTTATAGGAATTAAACATTTAACTCTCTTTGAATTGAATGGAAACATGCACAGCGACTCAGTTTTTGTTCAGGATTACATAAATAGAGTTTTTTATAAAAAATATTCAACTCTTTGGACGTAAAAATGCCACATCTTCTTTTGAACACGATTCGGGTTGCAAGAATTAAACATTTAACTCTCTTAGAATATAATGGAAACATGCACTGTGACTCAATTTTTATTCAGAATTACATAAATCGAGTTTTTCTTAAAAAAAATTCAACTCATTGGACATAAAAATGTCAATTCATTTTTTGAACACTATTATGGTTACAAGAATTAAACATTTAACTCTCTTAGAATTGAATGGAAACAGCCAATGTGACTCAATTTTTGCTGAGGATTAAAAAAATCGAGTTTTTAAACAAATATTCAACTTGTGAACATTAAGACGCCACATCTTCTTTTGAACATGATTGGGGTTACAAGAATTAAACATTTAACTCTTTTAGAATTGAATCGAAACATGCATTGTGACGAAGTTTTTGCTGAGACTTACATAAATCGAGTTTTTTTAAAAAAATTATTCAACACTTTGGACATAAAAATGCCATATCTTCTTTTGAACACGATTAGGGTTATGAGAATTAAACATTCTCTTAGAATAGAATGTTAACGTGCACTGTGACTCAGTTTTTGTTGAGCATTACATAAATTGAATTTTTTATAAAAAATATTAAACTCTTTGGACATTAAATTACCAATTTTTTTAACACGATTTGGGTTAGAAGAATTAAACATTTAACTCTCTTAAATTGAATGGAAACATGCACTGTGACTCAGTTTTTGTTGAGGATTACATGAATCGAGTTTATCTAAAAAAATATTCAACTCCTTGGTCGTAAAAATGCCACATCTTCTTTTGAACACGATTAAGGTTACATGAATTAAACATTCAACTTTTAAACATTAAGACGCCACATCTTCTTTTAAACACGATTGGGGTTACAAGAATTTAACAATTAACTCTTTTAAAATTGAATGGAAACATGCACTGTGACTCCATTTTTGTTGAGGATTACACAAATCGAATTTTTTATAAAAAGTATTCAACTCTTTGGACGTTAAATGCCACATCTTATTTTTAACACGATTCGGGTTACATGAATTAAACATTTGACTCTCTTCGAATTGAATGGAAACTTGCATTGCCACTCTTTTTTTGTTGAGGATTACATAAATCGAATTTTTTAAACAAAATATTCAACTCTTTGGACATTAAAATGCCAATCTTTTTTCGAACATGATTAGGTTTATAGGAATTAAACATTTAACTCTCTTACAAATAAATGAAACATGCACTGTGGCTCAGTTTTTGTTGAGGATTACATAAATCGAGTATTTTCTAATAAATATTCAACTTTTTGGACATCAAAATGCCACATCTTCTTTTGACCACGATTAGGGTTACATGAATAAAACGTTTAACTCTCTTCGAATTGAATGGAAACTTGCACTGCCTCTCAGTTTTTGTTGAGGATTACATAAATCGAATTTTCATATGAAAAATATTAAACTATTTGGACATTAAAATGCCACATCTTCTTTCGAACACGATAAGGGTTACAGGAATTAAACATTTAACTCTCTTAGAATTGAATGGAAACAAGCACTGTGACTCAGATTTTATTGAGGATTACATAAATAGAGTTTTTAAAAAAAATATTCAACTTTTGAACATTAAAATGCCACATCTTCTTTTGAACACGATTAGGGTTACAGGAATTTAACATTTAGCTCTCTTAGAATTGAATGGAAACTTGCACTGCCACTCAGTTTTTGTTGAGGATTACATAAATCAAGTTTTTTAAAAAATATTCAACTCTTTGAACATAAAAATGTCACATCTTCTTTGGAACACGGTTTGGGTTACAAGAGTTAAACATTTAACTCTCTTAGAGTTTAATGGAAACATGCACTGCGACTCAGTTTTTGTTAAGGATTAGATAAATCGAGTTTTTGAAAAAATATTCAACTCTTTGAACATAAAAGTGCAACATCTTCTTTTTTACACGATTAGGATTGAAAGAATTAGACATTTAACTCTCTTAGAATTGAATGCAAACATGCATTATGACTCAGTGTTTGTTTTGGATTACATAAATCGAGATTTAAAAAAAAAAATCAACATTTGTAAGTAAAAATGCCACATCTTTTTTTTAACACGATTGGGGTTGCAGGAATTAAACATTTAACTCTATTAGAATTGAATGGAAAAAAGCATGGTGACTCAGTTTTTGTTAAGGATTACATAAATCGAGTTTTTTTAAAAAAAATATTCAACTCTTTGAACATAAAAATGCCACATTTTCTTTTGAACGTGATTAGGGTTACAGGAATTAAACATTTAACTCTCTTAGAATTGGATGAAACATGCATTGTGACTCATTTTTTTGGTAAGAATTACATAAATCGAGTTTTTTTATAAATTTTTCTACTCTGTGGCCATTAAAATTTCATTTCTTTTTTTAAACAAGATTAGGGTTACAGGAATTAAATATTTAACACTTTTAGAATTGAATTGAAACGTGCCCTGTGACTCAATATTTTTTGAGAATTACAAAAATCAAAAATTTTTTAAGAAAAGTTCAACTCTTTAGAGATTAAAATGCCATATCTTTTATTGAACACGATTAGGGTTACAAGAATTTTACATTTAACTTTCTTTGAATTGAATGGAAACAATCACTGTGAACCTAATCTTGTACTGTGAATTGAATGAACCTAATCACTGTGAATGGAAACTTTGTTACATAAATAGAGTTTTTAAAAAAAATTCAACTTTTGAACATTAAAATCCCACACCTTTTTTTAACACAATTAGGGTTACAGGAATTTAACATTTAACTCTCTTAGAAATGAATGGAAACTTGCACTGCCACTCAGTTTTTGTTGAGGATTACATAAATCAAATTTTTACAAAAAATATTCAACTCTTTGAACATAAAAATGCCACATCTTCTTTTGAACACGATTTGGGTTACAGGAATTAAACATTTAACTCTTTTAGAATTTAATGAAAACATGCACTACGACTCACTTTTTGTTCAGGATTAGATAAATCAAGTTTTTAAAAAAATATTCAACTCTTTGAGCATAAAAATTCCACATCTTCTTTTTTACACGATTAGGATTACATGAATTAAGCATTTAACTATCTTAGAATTGAATGGAAACATGCACTGTGACTCACTTTTTGTTCTGGATTACATAAATCGAGTTTTTTTAAAAAAAATATTCAACTCTTTGGACATAAAAATGTTAGTTGATTTTTTGAACACGATTATGGTTACAAGAATTAAACATTTAACTCTCTTAGCATTGAATGGAAACAGCCACTGTGACCCAGTGTTGGCTGAGGATTACAAAAATTGAGTTTTTTAAAAAAATATTCAACTTGTGAACATTAAGACACCACATCTTCTTTTGAACACGACTAGCGTTACACGAACTAAGCATTAACTCTTTTAGAATTGAATGGAAGCATGCACCGTGACTCAGTTTTTGCTTAGACTTACATAAATCGAGTTTTTTTAAAGAAATATTCAACTCTTTAGACATAAAAATGCCACATCTTCATTTGGACACGATTAGGGTTACAGGAATTAAACATTTAACTCTCTTAGAATTAAATGGAAACATGCACTGTGACTCAGATTTTTTTGAGGATTACATAAATCGAATTTTTTTATAAAAAATATTCAACTCTTTAAACATAAAAATGCCACATCTTCTTTTGAACACGAGTAGGGTAAGAGTAATTGAACATTTAACTCTCTTAAAATTAATTGGAAACATGCACTGTGATTCAGTTTTTGTTACGGATTACATAAAAAATATTCAACTCTTTGGACATTAAAATGCCAATCTTTTTTTTTGAACACGATTAGCATTAGACGAATTAAAAATTTGACTCTCTTAGAATTGAATGTAAACATGCACTGTGACTAAGTTTTTATTGAGGATTACCTAAATCGAGCTTTTTATAAAAAATATTAAACTCTTTTGACATTAAAAATCCAATCTTTTTTTGAACACGATTAGGGTTAGAGGAATTAAATATTTAACTCTCTTAGAATTGAATGGAAACATGCACTATGACTCAGTGTTTGTTGAGGATTACCTAAATCGAGCTTTTTATAAAAAATATTCAACTTTTTTGACATTAAAATGCCAATCTTTTTTTGAACACGATTAGGGTTAGAGGAATTAAATATTTAACTCTCTTAGAATTGAATGGAAACATGCACTGTGACTCAGTGTTTATAGAGGATTACCTAAATCGAGTTTTTTATAAAAAATATTTAACTCTTTTGACATTAAAATGCCAATCTTTTTTTTGAACACGATTAGCATTAGAGGAATTAAAAATTTGACTCTCTTAGAATTGAATGGAAACATGCACTGTGACTAAGTTTTTATTGAGGATTACCTAAATCGAGTTTTTTATAAAAAATATTCAACTCTTTTGACATTAAAATGCAACATCTTTTTTTGAACACGATAAGGGTTAGAGGAATTAAATATTTAACTCTCTTAGAATTGAATGGATACATACATTGTGACTCAGTGTTTGTTGAGGATTACATAAATCTAGTTTTTTTAAAGAAATATTAACTGTTTGGACATAAAAATGCTATATCTTCTTTTGAACATGATTAGGGTTACAAGAATTAAATATTTCACTCTCTTAGAATTGAATGGAAACATGAACTGTGACTCAATTTTTGTTGAGGATTACGTAAATCGAGTTTTTTAAAAAAATATTCAATTCTTTGGACAAATAAATGCCACATCAGGTTACAAGAATTAAACGTTTAACTCTCTTAGAATTATTGGAAACGTGCACTGTAACTCAGTTTTTATTGAGGATTACATAAATCGACTTTTTTTAAAAAAATATTCAACTCTTTGAACATAAAAATGCCACATCGTCTTTCGAACATGATTAGGGTTACTCGAATTAAACATTTGACTCTTTTAGAATTGAATAGAAACGTCACTGTGACCCAGTTTTTGTTGAGGATTACGTAAATCTTGTTTTTTAAGAAAATATTCAAGTCTTTGGACATAAAAATGCCACATCTTCTTTTGAACAAGATTAGGGTTACAAAAATTAAACATTTTGTTGATGCCATGTTTTGATGATGACAAAATGATTTCAGGAATTATGAAGCTTAATCTATTGATGTTTTTAAATTAATCTAGTTATGTGATTCAATAAACAAGTTTGTATGAAAGTGTTGTAAATACTCAAGTACTGAGAGGTAAAACTCGAGTATTATGTATTTTACACTGGTTAAAATCAATGCTTTCAGACAACACTTGAGTTATTGAAGAAAGTATTGTGAGCACTCGAGGAGTGTTTATGGATAACCTGAGTATTGTGTTCAAAATATTTCTGTGATTCAGCACTTTGAGTGAACACTTGAGTATTAGGTTGAAGTGTTAACAAAACTCGAGTGATGGTTTTTGAAACACTCGAGTACTGAGGCTTAAAACGTTTTAAACTAAAGACTTTCATGAAAATTTTGAGTATTTAAATAAAGTGTTATCAACACTCGATTATTAATTTTACGATATTCGAGTATCGAATCCTTTTTTCATAATGAGCACAACACTCCAAGAGGAATACTTGAGTTTTTGATGAAAGTTTTGTAAACACTTGAGTATTGATTTTTACAACACTCGAGTATTGAGACAATTTTCAATAAAAGTACAACACTCTCAGCAAAATACTTGAGTTTTGAGTGAAAGTATTGTCAACACTCGAGTATTGGTTTTTGCAATACTCGAGTATCGAGCTCTTTACAAAACAGACGCAACACTCTATGCTAAATTCTTGAGTTTTGACTGAAAGTGTTGGCAACGCTCGAGTACTGATTCTTTTAACACTCGAGTGTTGAGTCATTTTTCAAAGAAAGAACAACACTTTCATCAGTACACTCGAGTAATGGCAAGAACAGTGACAGCACTCGAGTATAATGCTTCTAACACTCAGTATTGTGACATATCAAAAGAATTTACTTCAAATTCTCATCCGAACACTCGAGTAGTAATTGGAAGCATACTGAACACTCCAGTACTAAATCAGTAACACTCGAGTATTGGTATTCAAAATTCAAAATCTTCTCAATACTCTCAGTAAACACTCGAGTAATTTCAAAAAATGTTTTAAACACTCAAGTATTAAATTAAAACACTCGAGTATTATTCAAATTACTTGGCTATCACTCGAGTATTACTTTTCTCAACGGCTATTTTTCTCTGACAGCTTTTTACCTGCTCTGCAACTTTCCTTATTTGTAATTAACAACGGGTCCATTTGGCAAAGCGGTGGACAAGTACTTATGGGCTTATTCACATAAGTCGAGGCAAATATGTGAAGGAGATTGTCTTGTTTTGCGGAAAAAACACTGTTGAACGTGCTTATGGGTATAAGTAACGCTTTGCCAAACAAGCACAACGTATTAAATCTCACCTGCCTTCATAAATGCAGAAGCATAGAATGATAGAAAGAGAAAAAGCTATCCACGCCTCTTGCAGGCAGATTAGATAAATTCAATGTCACCAATACTACTGAAACACATTTAATGCAGCATTAATGGCTAAGACGAAGAGGTAATTGATGAGAGTAATGGGCATTTAAATGTCTCCAACAGCATTTCATTACTTTTCAACTATGAAAAGGACTGACAATTCATTACAGAGAACACACGAGCATTTATACAAGCTTTCAGAGGCATTCATTATATTCTCTGTAAATCTTGCAATATTCTTCTAAGAGTCAGCATTGAATATATACTCTATGAGAGAGTTTCTTTGAGCATTACCTTCTGTAATTCTGAGAGAAATTCAAGGTTGGGACCTTGAATCCATTGGGCTGTGAATTTGTCAAAAAACAGAGAGTGTGAGTCTCTGTTTTATTGCATATAGTGAGGGGGAGTGTGAATCTTTGTTGTAAAGGCATTATTGGCCTTGTTTGCTATTGATAATGGATTTGGAAATCTCAAAGGTGCTCTGAGGACTAGACGTAGGTCAAGTGGACCGAACCATGATAAATCTCTGTATTCATCATTCCTCTCTCTCGGTTACCTTAATTTTATTCTGTGGTTTAAGTTTAATTTTTTTAATTGACCAATTCACCCCTTCTTGGTCAAATCCTACGCTAACATTTGGTACCAGAGCAGGTCTCTTGTTGAAATAACTTAACAGTTTCAAGGGAAAAGATACATGGCAGGATTTGGCGAACACATTATAGCTGATGGAATATCAATCACCAGACCACCTGCATTTAACAGCCAGAAATTCTCATTTTGGAAAATAAAATTCCAGAACTTTATTTTAGCTACTAACTTTGATTTGTGGGATTTTTTGAAATAGGAAATATCGTACCAATGAAAAAGGACAAAGACTAGCTAGTTCCTAAAACTAAAGTAGAATTTGATGAAGAAGATAAAAAGAAGATGCAACTAAATGAAAGGCTATTTTGATGCCACAGGCAGCATTGAATGAGGATGACTTCTTTAAAGTATGTACCTTACCTTCTGCAAAACATATGTGGGATGCTTTGGAAATAGCTTACGAGGGAACTGAAGCAGTGAAAGAAAGTAAAGTCAATATGCTGACCACTGAGTATGATTTACTCAGAATGAGAGAAGAAGAAACAATTGCTAAGTTTCAAATGTGTCACACTTACCTTATAAACAAGTTGGTAGCTCTCGGCAAAACATATGATCAACGTTCCCAATTAAGAAAGATATTAACTGTTTTGTCCAACAAATGGGAGGCTAAGGTTACTGCTATTGAAGAATCTAGAGGAGAATCAATGACCTCGGTGGCAGCTCTATTTGAAAGTCTTGCTAAATATCAAAGCAAGCAAAAATTCAAAAAAGAGTTGTCCAACATAGAAGAGAAAAAGAAGAAGGGACTAGCTCTCAAAACTGTCAAAGAAAAGGAGAAAGAGTCAGAAACTGAAGAAGAAGAAGAAGAAGAAGAAGGTGACGTAGAAGAAGAAGAACTTGCAATAGTGGTCAGAAAATTTAGAAGAATGTATCGTAAGGATCAATAATTCAAAAGGCCATTCAAAGGAAGATCAAGCAAAATAATTTACTATGAATGAAACAAGACTGGCCATGTGAAAGCAGACTATCCTCAGCTTACATCTCAAAACAAAGAGAAGGAAAAAGATAAAATAGAAACCAAAATTTTTCAAAAATAAGAAGAAAGCTTATGTCTCAGGAATCTGGGGTGACAGCTCAGATGAAGATGAAAGTGAAGCTGAGGAGGAAGCTAACCTCTGTCTTGTTGCTCAGGAAGAAGAAGACTCAAAAGCTGAAGAGGTCATCCTTAAACCCACTTATGATGAACTGCGTGCTGAGTATGATGACATGCATGTTGAACTTGTAAAGTTTACAGAAGAATTGTCATTCCTTAGGAAGAAGGTTAAAGAGCTTGAAAAACCAGTTGAAAAATCTGTTGTTGAAACTTTAACTATAAATAAATGTTCAAACTGTGATGTTTTGAAATCTAAAAATGAGATATTGTTCAAAACCCTTCAAAAGTTTACTCAAGAAAGTGAAATGTTACCAATCATTTTGAAAAAGCAAAGAGTTACAAATGACAGAAGTGGCATAGGATATGAGCCTCAAAATGATTTAAAAAAGGGCAAGAAAATGAATGGAAACAAGAGCTACTTGAAATACTTTCAAAAATCTGTGCATTCATCCAAACCATTTTCATTTTGTAGTTATTGTAATAGAAAAGGACATCGAACTAGGAATTGTTGTTTCAGGAAGAATAAAGCTTAGGGCACATATAAATGGGTACCAAAAAGAACTTATGTTCCAAAGGCACCAAATACTAACCCAAGAGGACCCAACAGAACCTGGGTACCTGAAACCACTAAATGATTCTCTTACAGGTATGTCTTAGAGTATTCAAATCAAGCAAGTGGTATATTGACAGTGGATGCTCAAGACATATGACAGGAGATGAAAGCAAATTCCTTAGTTTAAAAGCCAAGGAAGGAGGCAAAGTGAGCTTCGAAGGAAATCAATCTGGAAGGATCACTGGAATTGGTTAAATATCAAATACCAATGGAGCACCTATCAAAGATATATATCATATGGAAGGACTTTGTCACAATCTTCTCAGTGTGAGCCAAAGTACCAACAAACAAAATTGGGGATCTTTGACTCTGAGGAATGCTTCATCACAGCAAAAAGGATCTATCTATTGATAAGAGAATATGAACATTCAACTGTGGCATAAACGATTGGCACGCGTAAACATGTATCAACCTGACAAATTAATCAGGAATGAATTAGTTCAAGGGTTTCCAAAACTAAAATTCAAAAATGATTTGATCTGTGATGCCTGTCAAATGGGTAAATAGACAAAATCTTCTTTCAAATCAAAAACAAAGATTTTATCAAAAAGACCACTTGAACTACTTCATATGGATTTAATGGGTCCTGCTAGAGTAAAAAGCCTCAGAGGAAATCCTTATACTCTTGTGATTGTTAATGAATACTCTAGATTTACATGGACCATATTCTTACCTTCAAAGAATGAAACATTTGAATTATTCACAATTTTTGCCAAGAAGGTCCAAAATGAGGACGGTATGCCTATTGTTTCCATTAGAACATATCACGGAGGATAATTGAAAATGGAGACTTTGCAACATTATGTGAATGTGAGGGAATCAATCATAACTTCTCAGCACCAAGGACTCCTCAGCAAAATGGAGTGGTGGAGAGAAAGAACAGAGTACTTGCAGACATGGCAAGAGCAATGATGATAAAAAAGCAAGTATCTCATGTGTTTTGGATAGATGCTCTAAGCACAGCCTGCTACTTATCAAACAGAGCATACATAAGACTCTTTATGGGAAAAACACCTTATGAGCTATTCAAAGGAAAAAAGCCAAACATGTCTCATCTGCATATCTTTGGCAACAAATCCTTCATCCACAATAATGGTAAGGATAACCTTGGTAAGTTTGACAAATCTGATGAAGGTTTATTTTTAGGTTATTCAAATAGGGGTAAAGCATTTAGAGTTTTTAATAAAAGATCTTATGTGGTGGAAGAATCTGTGCATGTGGTATATGCTGAACCAATCCTCAAACAAAGTCTGGCGTTGATGAAGAAATTATAATTTCAAAAGGTTTTGAAAATCCTCGCAAAGAAAATTCATCTGATAATCAATCATCTTATGTTTTTGAAAGTGATTAATTAGATGAACTTCCTAAATCCCCTCAACCAAGAGCCTGGAAATACATCCGCAATCATCCCATCAATCAAATGATTAGAGAGGGGAATGAAAGTGTAGGAACCAGAAAAAGATTTATGAACAAGGCTCAATTCTCATCTTTTATTTGAAACATAGAGCCTAAGAATGTTGAGCAAGCTTTGACTGACAATGATTGGATCATTGCAATGGAAGAGGAGTTAAATCAATTTGAATGAAATCAAGTTTGGGACTTAGTGCCTAGGCTAAATGATCATCCAGTCATTGGTTCAAAATAGGTGTTTAGGAACAAGCTTGATGAATCTGGAATCATTGTCAGAAATAAAGCAAGATTAGTTGCAAAAGGATAAATCAAGAAGAAGGCATTGATTATGAAGAAACTTATGCTCCAGTGGTAAGATTGGAAGCTATACGTATTTTACTTGCCTTTGCTTGCATTATGGATTTCAAACTTTTTCAAATGGATGTAAAGAGTGCTTTCTTAAATGGTTTCATCATGGAAGAAGTTTTTGTTGAACAACCCCCTGGTTTTGAAAATGTTTCCAAACTAAACCATGCTTACAAACTAAAGAAAGCTCTGTATAGTTTAAAACAAGCCCCTAGAGCTTGGTATGAAAGATTAAGTAATTTCTTGATCAGGAAAAATTTTGTTAGAGGAAAGGTGGACACAACTCTTTTTATCAAACATTCTAAATCAGATTTGTTATTAGTACAAATTTATGTTGATGATATCATCTTTGGTGCAACTAACAATGATCTTTGCCAAGAGTTTGCTAAGATGATAAAGGGATAATTTGAGCTTTCTATGATGGGAGAGTTAAATTTCTTCCTAGGACTCCAGATCAAGCAAAGAAAGAATGGCATCTTTATTAATCAGGCCAAATACCTCAAAGAGATGCTGAAGAAATATGGAATGGATCAATGCAAAAGTGCTGACACTCCTATGAGTTCAAATGCACTTCTTGATGTAGATATAAATGGAAAAGATTATAATATCAAAAGATACAGAGGAATGATTGGGTCTCTACTCTATCTCATAGCAAGCAGACCAGACACTCAATTTAGCGTTGGAATATGTGCTCACTATCAGGCTGCTCCCAAAGAATCTCATGCTGAAAATATCTAAAGAATTTTGAAATATCTGGCTGGTACCACTGATATTAGATTATGGTATCCCAAAGGAGGCAATGAAGAATTAATAGCTTATTTAAACTCTGATCATGATGGATACAAGACAGATAGAAAAAGCACGAGTAGCTAGTGTCAATTTCTTAGAGGAGCCATGGTTTCCTAGTTTAGCAAAAAGCAATCAACGGTGTCATTATCTTTAACTGAAGCTGAGTATATAGCTGCTGCAAGTTGTTGTGCTCAAGTATTATGGATGAAACATCAACTCAAGGATTTGGGAATGGCTTTCAAAGAAATTCCCATCTACTGTGACAATGCAAGCACAATCACCCTCATAAAGAATCCTGTACATCATTCCAGAACCAAACACATTGACATCAGGCATCATTTCATCAGAGATCATGTGCAAAATAAAGACATCAAGGTTGAATTCATTCCCACAATTCTTCAGCTAGATGATATTTTCACAAAACCCCTTGCAAAAGAACAATTCTTGAACATTAGAAGGGAATTAGGAATGTGAACCCAAATGAGTTGTAAGTTAATGTTTATTTGCTATGTTTTGATGTTTAGTTATACTAACTTAAGCTTTGGAGTGGTTTATTAAAGTCTTGAAGGTGTTGAATTAAACAGTTAAAGTTAATACTCGAGTGCTGAAAGCAAAGAAAAGAAGTGTTAAACATATTTTCAATAAACACTCAAGTATTATGAAGCTTCACTCGAGTGTTGATAACAAAATCTTATGCACCACTCGAGTTTCAGGTTCAAGTGAAGGGCTATAAAGCAATACTCGAGTGCTAAGAAGCAATACTCAAGTGCTGAAGGTCACTGGAAGTCAAATACCTAAGTTTTGGATGAAAGTAAAGGTAATACTCGAATTTTGAATCTCAAAACTCGAGTTTGGTAAGTAATTCTAAATCTTGAATCCCAATACTCGAGTATTGAAAAGTCAATACTCGAGTGTTAAAGTGTTTTTCAGACCAAGGACCCTGATACTCAAGTACTCCATGGGAATACTCGAGTGATGACATTCGCTAAATAGAAGGGGACCCTGATACTCGAGCACTGAAGTATCAATACTCGAGTGTTGGCAAGCAAAGACCAATACTCGAGTACTCAAGGTTAATACTCGAGTATTGGCTTGTATGTTCATCTTCCTTGAGGCAATATTCGAGTACTGTTAAAATAATACTCGAGTGTTACACTCAATACTTGAGTGCTGCTTTACAACACTAGAGTACTCAGGCTATTTATCCTCAACACTTGAGTACTGAAACACAATACTCGAGTGTTAGCGCATTGATCTTCAAAACCCCCTTTATGTTCATTACTCAAACCCTAACGCCTTTTTTTCATACTCGAGTTCTCTCAAATCCCTTCACCCGAACAGTTGCAATCTCTCCCAAACTGTTACACACCTTGTCGACTACCAAAAACCATCATAACCCCTCTATTTATTCCATTAAAAACACCTTCAATCATTATATTTGCCATCATCATAGCACTCCACCCATCGGCACCTTTTCTTCCAAATTCCTAAATTTCTGCTCTAAGTTCATCATGGCCCATACCAAAAGGCTAAAAGCAGCATCCTTAGGTCCTTCTCAATCCTAGTCTGCATCCTCAAAGAAAGTGAGAATAGTTGAGCCATCCGAAGAAGAAGAAACAGTAGCTCCCTTGATCCATAAGTCACGAAATGAGTAGCCCAAATCAATTATGAAAAAGGACAAAGGGAAGGCTCCTATCTCATTATTCTCAGCCCCTATTCCATCATATGCCCAAGATTTAGATTCAGAGACTAAAAGCATTTCTCCAGTAAAATGGCTCCAAAGAGGAAGAGAAGAGGAGGAATTAGTGGTCCCGGGGAATCATCCAGGGGAGGCTCCAAAAAGGTAACACATTTAGAACCCCCTGAATGCTATGTTAATTCCACATTATACATTAGTAAACATGATGAATATGAGTTGAAATATAAGAACCGTGCTTTGCGTCTTGAAATTTATGTGAAATTAGAAGAAATTAAGGCATTAGGAATTGATATTGTTGAGTACATGGAGCATTATAGGAACTTGATTGAGATTAATACGCCATATTCCCCTGAGATGGTGAGGATATTTTATAACAACATGAAGTCAAACTCTTTAAATGATGAATAGGGAAATGTCACTCATCACTCTATGGTCACAAGGATTAGAGGTGTAGAGATCAATATCACTGCTGATAACTTGAATGACTTTCTGGGGACTCATGAATTTGATAAGGAAATAAAGAATCATTCTGAGAAAGAAGTTTTTGAATTGCTGAGACTTGGGGAAGAATATCTGGGAAATTTATCTTTTGACCCTACCTCTATACCAGTGATATAGAGGACCATTCACTACATTTACTCTAGATTAGTGAATACGAGCAAAAACTTCACTCATTTGGCTCATGGGGATTATCATATCTTGGCATCCATCATAGCAAAGGAGAAAAGAAGCATTGGACATCTTATGTTTAATGAAATGTGGAGGTTCAGATTTTCTAACTCAAAGATGATGACTATGCCATACCCTTGCCTCATCTCTAGGATTCTTGATATCCATCAGGTATGGTACATAGTGGAGAAGATTGAGTATCCCGTTTTGTTTTTTGCTCAGCATTTCCGCAGGATGAACATAGATGCGGTCAGAGTTCAGTCTCTACCGGTGAAGAAGAGAAAGACGACATCTGTCACATCCCAAGGACATGATGAGGCTCAGTCATCTGCACCACCTCAAAGTCCTTCTACTCCTCATTTGCTAATGCTGCTATTTAGCATTACTTGGAGACTAAGTTCAGAAGAATAGCTGAAGGATTTATGGGAAATTTTAGGTCCAACACTGAGGATTATCTAAGGAGTACATTGTGTTAGGATGGCTGATACCCAAGAGGGGGGGTGAATTGGGTGTTATAAAAATTTTCGTTAAATCAAAGAGTAAATAAAATAAAATCATTGAAAGAAAGAGCAGAGTAGAGCAGAGAAGATAAACACGGTGATTTATCCTGGTTCGGTCCTTCCGACCTACATCCAGTCCTCAGAACTCATCTGAGATTTTCCAATCCACTAACAACAATAACTTCAGGCTTTTCAAGCCTTTACAAAGGGAATCACACTCCCCCTCACGATTTGCACTATAACAGAGACCAACATGCTCTGCTTTCTCAACTCAAACTTAGCCCAACAATCTCAAGATCCCAATCTTGAGTTTCTTACGGAAAT
>JANTPZ010130622.1:0-10683 GCA_025593235.1 Vachellia pachyceras
TGAGTTGCATCTGATCAAAAACTTGAATCCTTGATTCTCTTTGGACAATACAATATTGCCTCGTTTGGTACGCAGAATTCATTTTGATGGATATGGATGTGGATGTGGATGTGGATGTGGAAATGGAAATGAGGTTTAAAAGTATGTTTGGTATGTCATGGAAATAAGGTATGATTTTTAGATGAAAAGACCTAAAAGCTCTTCTAAATTAAAAAATCTTTTTTTTAACTTTTAAAACTACCTAAATCAAATTAAAAAAATTTTAGAAAAAATTTTAGATGGAATTATCAACATGGAATTGGAAATCCAAGCTTTTCATGTGGAATTGGAAATCCATGAGTTTGATGGAATTGGCTTCCATGTGGAAGCCAATTCCATCATACCAAACATGCATGGATATGGAAATCAATTCCATTTCTATATCCATGCCTCCAAATTCCATCAAACCAAACGGGCCCTATGTTATGGAACTTTCTTTTAGCATTTTTCTATAACATATTGCAAGGAAATTGTGAAGAGGAATGAGTTATGAAACATGGCTTTTAATGCCCACTTGTTATCGGCTGAAATGAGTTGCTTCCTTCAAAGGTTTGAATCCTCAATTATTTTTGAATAATTTGTAATGGGAATTTTTTTTTAGCAGATTTCTTAAACATGTCGGACCAAAATTGTGAAGAGGAACAAGTAGGTCATAACCCTCATGAAATTACATGGAAACATCGCTATACATGCCACTTTGTTATTCGTCTCTTGGTATTATCTAGACATCAACTTCACTTACAGCTTGTTTTAACAGTGTACGTTCTCTTGCAGCACAAATGATTATAGTAAATGGCCTGTTTAATTCATAGAATCAGTGAAAATATAAATCTATCTAATGTAATGCAATGATAATTATGATGAAATTGTTTGTTTTTATGAATATATTCCATTCATGAATATCTATTGGAAAACTAAAAGACAACTCATTTTATATCCAAATATGCATTCATTACAAGGATCTTTGGTTGTAATATGGAGGCCTATATAACAAGAGGCTTTGTGTAAGCATTGTGATCTATCCAGAAACTAAGTGCCCTCCCATTTCTCTCAAAAGTTCTCTTTTCTCTTATCCTTCTTTATTATCCCAGATTTCCGTTATTTTCATAACACACGGTGCATGGAGTTATCTTGTAGGCCAGAACACACCATTTAAGTACTATAATGTCTTATTTGATTTATCAAATAAATGGTCACATGTTTCTTTACTATCTTCTCGCAACCCGCATTTGTGAGATTACATACTCAATTGATTAGCTTAAGATCACATTACCCTAATTATCCCATCAAAAAGATAAGGCACTAAAAAAAATTGTTGTATTCGTATAGATTTTTCTACGAATTTCAGCTAGGAAATTTGTTTCCTACAGATTTTTTTCCGCATGCATAAGATTCAGGGAAAATTAATTTCCTGTGCATCTGAAATCCGCAGGTAAAATCAACAGGAAAATTCGCAGGTAAAATCAGCAGAAAAAATCACAGGTATTATTGTAATTTTTTATAAATTTCCTATGTATATTCCAGCATTAATTCCTTTGGATATTTATGAATTCATTAACCTTTTCTAATGTCCTAAATGCATACAAAACAAATAAAATATATCATTTGCAAAATTCAGAGAATAGTATATTTAAAATATTTCAAACCAATCTTAATTACAACACACAAATACATAAAAAGAAACAAAGCTTGGCACTTAAAAGAAACACATATAAAAAGTGTTCTAACATATTTTAAATTCTAATCATCATGCTCATCATCCTCACTCACAAATGTGTCAATATCTTCATCATCAGATCGCGTAACATTTGGTTGTGATTTACTTGCAGCTTGAGGTTGAGGTGGTGCATTAGAAGAAGAACATGCAAATCCCAAATGTTGCCTTAAAGCCGCTACATTCTTAGTTGTTTCAGCAAGTTGGGTATTTGTTTCATCAAGACGAGTATTTATCTCAACTAATTCGATTCTTAAAGCTTCTTTTTCCTCTTCAGATTTTTGTAATGAAGCATTTAGAGCATGAACTTATGCTCTAATTAGCTCGTAATCCTTAGGAATAGCTGAAAGTAAAGATCCAGAAGACCGTGAGGAAGTAGAAGTCCTTCCTATGTCCCCAAGTCCAAATACTCTCCCTTTTCTCTTTCCTCCAACTGAACTTATAAATATGTCCATATTAGAGGACAATGGTATTGATTGTTGACTACCATCAGTACCATCTCCATCATCTGTTGATGGGCATTGTGAGAGTATGTCTGCCTTCTTTTTTTGAAAAGTTTCCTATAAAAAAAATATAAGTACAATAACAAGCTTATCTAAATTTACGCATATAACATTTAAGTATTGCAATTTTCAGATCAAATCTAGGAAAAACATACATATCTGTTTTCTACAATTACATAAAAAACTAAAATATTATAAATTATGAAACGCTTGCATAAATCAATAAGTGAAAAATAACCAACTTATTAATGATTTAACATCATAGCTCCTTAGTCAAATAAATAATTACTAAAAATATACTTACATATGCGCTTGCTGCTTGATCTCCCACCCAACTTTGGTCTTTCTTCTTTCGATGTGTGCGAAAGTAAAAATCTGAAAATGAAGGATCAACTCCACCTTCTACTCTCTATATTCACATGTTAAAAATGATATATATTATTAACAAGAAATGATCAACTTATCAGTATAAGTATAATAAAAAATCAACTAAAATAAACATATACCATTTTCTCATAAATTAATGAATGTGGTATAGATCCGCCCGTGTGAAGAGAAGCTCCAGCAGATGATTCTCGATTCCTTTTATTTTGATCAGATTTTGCCTTGAATTGAGAAGACTGCCAATAATCTGTAAATTCTTTCCACATAGCATCCCCCATCCAATAAGGTTTTTTAGCTTTCTTTCGCAGTGACTGAGATATTTGACTATATTTACTTGAAGCCCTTTTCTCAAAATTTTGTCGAATTTTGTCGTTATCACATGGGTTCCACATATACATTTTCTACAAATGGTTTTTCATATAACAAGAATATAATGTTAGAAATCATATATGAAAAATAATGAAAATCATCAACTATTAATTTTGAAATTTAGTAGAATTAGTATTGTATCACCTTAAATTCTTCCCACACTGCAGTCCTACATTCATCTGACAATTTCTTCCATGATGGTTTAGCTTCTCCTAAAGTTCTTCGTATGCATGAAGCAATGCCACTAATTACAGAATGTGGATAAAACCTATTCATAAATAAAGAAAACATACTAAGTGAAAGAGACAATCCTTTTCATAAGTTAAGTTAATATAATACTTACCCATCAGCAAAAGGCTTTATTTCCGTACGTTCATGACTCATATCTCCACCAATGTAACTTGATGAAGTACTTGGGGTAGGAGGAGATGCTTGCATAGGTGAGTGGTGTGAATCAGTTGGTGAAGTATGCATAGATGGAGCTGGATGACTTGGTTGTGTAGGAATATGTCGAGGCTGAGAAATAGACAGAGGTTGTGCAATGGTCCGATGCTGTAGGGTGGGTTCAATAGAATCAGATGTAGAAGTATTAGATGAAACCTTTCGAGATTGTAGAGGGTTGACTGGAATTGTAGGAAGCGCTGCTTCTCCATGTGCAGTCCAATACCAATAATGTGAGATGAACCCTTTTCGATATAAATGAACATTCACCAAATCAGGGGTATGATATTTCTCATTTTTACATCGTGTACAAGGGCAACGAATGACTCCTTCATTTAAACATATTGGTTGTTCACGAACAAACTTCATAAACTCTTCCATGCCAAGTATAAACTCATCAGTATACCCATTTTTTTTGGGTTGAAGCCTATTATACATCCACCTTCGATGAGGGGGGACGTACATTTTCTACACCTATCAATAAATAAACGACTCTTATTATCATAACCACAACTAGCCACAACAATTACCAATTAGCTAACCACAATAATCATTAAAATAGAGAGAAGCTCTCCTTTTTGGGCCAATCACTTGTGTTTCATGTCTATGAAATGATAAAAGTTTCTAAGAATTTGCACTTTTAACTATGTCATCTCAACATCCAAAGCATACTAACAAAACATGCATTGTCCCTCTGCCTTTTTAAACTATTCCTGGCTCAGATGGCTGTCACATTGGAGGATAATACATGGAGAGTGAGAGAGTGAGTGAAACCAGAAACTTTTTGTTGTTTTGTTTCAGATAAAAAAAGTTAATTATTATGTCATTTATTATGTTATGACAATAGAGTATAAGAAAATTTGATTGTTACAATATTGTTTTGGAGTTGTTAGAGAACACATTTAATATTATTCTTAGTCATTATTTAGAACAAAAGGGAAATTGCAATATTGTTTTGTAGTGGTTAGAGAAGTGGAGGTTGTATGCATAAAAATCAATCTTATGCCATCATATGGTATAACAAAATTTGATTGTTACAGAGTTCTTTCCTAATCAACAGAGTTCACATCTATAATTGTACCCTTTTTTGTTTGTTCTTTCCATTGTATGTAATATGGAATAATACAGATTTAGTCTAGGCCTGAGGGCAAGATGGAGGAAAGGACGAGAGAGTGAAAAGAGTAGTTGAGGGCAATGGACTTGGACATGTTTGTCACTCTTCCTCTCTAAATCCCCCCCCCGGGTTTCATATTTCACATTCATTAATCTGTGTCTTCACGACCTCGTTCTTCAATGTCAGATCAGAACAAAAACAAGCAAGAGTAAGGAAGAAATAAGTGTCTAGCAGCTACCAAACCAAGTAATTCCTCTGCCGTGAGCAGATTAATTAACATAATAAAGCACTTCCTTCTTAATAAAACTCTAATTTATTGGCACAACTTTCAAGGGTCTAGTTTATGCTTTCTGATATAATTTGCGTTCTTAGAGTTTCTTCTTCCTTTGATGATTGAGAAGCCGACAACCTTAACATATCAAATAACACTATGAAACGTTTTATTATCATGATTGGTTTGATGATGAGTTTATGTTAACTAAGTGAATTGATTGGTAGCTACAGATTCAAAGGGTCTGCTATAAAGGTAAGGAGTTTTTTGCTTGGCTTTATTGGGATATCAGATACAACATAGACCTTATTGTACAGGCCAATCAAGCTTACAGGGGAACCACTGATGTAGAGAATCAAGTGGATCAAACAAGGCCCAGAATCCAATATCAAGCAAAAAGTAAACAAATTAAAACCCGTATCATAATAGTTTTCCACTCAGTCTATTGTTTCTTCGCAGTATCGTCCTTGAAGCTCAAGGAGATAGCAGATTTTTTTTCCTTCAAATAACATCAAACACTTGTTAACATTTCAATTGATAGTTGGTAGCGTTTTGAGATGTCACTTGTTACGCCAAAGAACGCCATAGTAAACACAAACATAAATTGTATAGGCAAAATTAATTTACTTCTCTTGAATGTAGGTAAGACTCGTACTGAAGGTGCAACAGATGGAATTGAAGTTTGTTCACCCAAATTGAACTGGTGTGTACAGAAAATGGGGTGGCATTACATTAAGTGGTCATAATGAGGATTGAATCACTAAACCCTCTGGAAACATTAACGTGCCCTCTCTTTATTATGCAAATTCCCTTTTGCGGATGTAAACCTATCCGATGAGTTATGTGAAAATGAACAGTAACATTACTTTTCAGAGCACTAAATCCGAAGAAAGGTTTACATGCAAGCTTAAATCAGTTGAATGAAAGCTCTAATCTTGATTATCCAACAATTTCATCGGTGAGAAGCTTCAGATTTCTCACTCTTCGCTCAACCGTAAAAACCAAAAATCACAGCCACGCGACGGACTCGAACGCAGAAAATGGAGTAGAGGAATGTTCAGGAGACATACCTGAACACAAATCCGTGCTTGAATGCCCAAACGTGCTCTTCCTACTATTAGTTTGACGGCCACGCGACGGAGTCGAACGCTTGCTCTGTTCTGAAATAGCTCCGCTGTAAGTCTCGAACTGAATGTCCTAAAACATATTTAGTTTTAAAATCAAGGTTTCCTCTTAAATTTAGATTTTATTTAATTACTTATATTTTTTTAAAAAAAATTATTTTAGATATAAAATATCGGTTTGAAATTTAAATTTCGAAAAAGCTATTTTTTTTATTAAATCACACCATTCATCTAATAAATTTTCTATTTCCTACTTTTTCTTTATTTCTCTTTCCTCTTTCATACATACTTTTGACATCAGAATCCGTAAAAGCTAATAACTTCTCAAACACAATCACTTTTTAAAACATAAATTTTACCTTGGAATCCGTAAAATATATTCTTCAAAACTTAAATTTTACTTTAAAATCCGTAAAAAAACTATTTTTAAAAGGACTTCCAAACAAGCCCTTAATATCATTTTAGTTTGAATCAATAATCCAAAATGACATTAAATATTTCAATCAAAAACTTCCCCCAAAAATTTCAACCCCAACATGTAAAATAAATATTTCAATAAATTTTGAAAAATTCAATTATTTTTTAATTCCGTAAAAATAAAATAATTCTCTAAAATAACTTTTTACCCAAGAATTTATTCATACATATTAAACAATTTTGTAATTCCTTCTTAAAGTCTCAATTACATTTTATATCATATATAAGTCAAAATTTGAGATGTTACAAAATCATCTAAGTCAAAATTTGATGCTTTATATAAAGTTATAGGATTAAATCCAAACTTTTGCCAATAAAATATGCATATTGATGATTATAAACTATGATTCCCTTTTATTCGTAAAATTTAGGAGGTTTACGTGGAAAAGCTAAGAACACTGCTAGAAATCCACAATTGATTAGAAAGATAGAATATGCATATGTAACTTTAAAAATATCATAATAAAATTTATAAATTTTATTATAAATTTAGAATGTGTGTGTAACTTTTTTTGTAGATCTTATAATACTTATCAAGTATAAATTTCCAATTCTCGAACGATCATAAGAAAATTATATACAATATAAAAAAACACCTTAACTATTGCTCTATATTTTTTTAAAAAAATACGCACATAAAATTAATACATAGCTTTAAAATATAAACTTCAATTTTATTTGGAGAAATTAAAATAATTATATTTTAACTAATTAAATAAAACCTTAACAAAATAATTATATATACTCCCTACACTTTAACAAATCAAAACATGCATACAAATCTTGTAAGGCCTTATAGCATAGAGATTGATTTCCCAAGTTAAGAAACACAGGACTTAATTTATTAAACTTTAAAAAGTTTGCATTGGATAATGTCATTACTTACAAGTTTCCTGTTTAATTATATATAACGTATAAATCTCAAGTTTGATTAAAAAACATAAAAATAAAGAATGCAAGTATGGAATCAGTCTGAAGTCTATTTTAAGTATGGAGAATTTAATTTAACAAAATAACATATTTTCATATACTATATATACATAATTAATATCTTAATTGTTTATAAAAAAGAATAATTTTTTAAATATGAAATGTTATAACAATTGTAACAATTATAGTTCTTTTTGATAATTTTTTAATAAATTCTTCATATTTAATTTTTTTTAGTTTCAACACACCAAAAAATGAGCAGAGTATACCTGCGGATTTTAATTTCGCATGTACTAACCTAAAAAGATAAAAAAAAATTCTATGGCATGCAACCCATGAGAGAATGGTTACCAACTCCTTGAGAGTTAGGAATGGTTGTCTATGATAGGAAATTACCCCTAAAATCCGTAGGTACTAACCTACAAAGATAAAAAAAATTATGTGGCAAGTAACCCATGAGAGAATAGTTACCAACTCCTTGAGAGTTAGGAGATGGTTGTCTATGATAGGAAATTACCCCTTTGGCTGTAATTGCGGAGAGACCATCATTCATACATTAAGAGATTGTAGGAGAGCGAAAGCAATGTGGAGTGAATTTATTAACCCTAACATGTATACTGCTTTCTTTTCTAGTGATTTGCAGGATTGCCTTCCGTGGAACGCAGCACACCAATCAGGGAAGATAAGATTTCATCGATGACCATGGACGAAGATATTTGTTATGGTCTGATGGATAAATTGAAAGACTAGATGTACCTAGGTGTTTGAATCTAGTGAGCTATCAACAAAAGAGATCTTTGAACAATGCATGTTCCATATAATGGAAGATGTATCTAGGGGAAGGTTTACCCACAAAATATTCCAGGAGAGCGTGACCAGTGATACGTATTGGAGGCCACCGCCTAATGGATCAATTAGATTGTATGTGGATGCATCAATCCGAGCCCCTAATCAAGTTGCATGTGGTGGACTTATCAGAGATGATCAAGGGCATTGGATTATAGGGTTTCAGAGAAAACTTGGGAGTATTACGGTCACAGGGGCCGAGACATTGGTAATCCAAACAGGGTTGGAGTTATGTCAAGATTTGCAGTTTAAGGATATATAGGTTTTCTCTGATTCTATAGAAGCAATCAATGTTTTACTAAGGGATAGTGGGCCTAACCATTATCTACGCTAAAAGATTGAAGTAACTCATCATCTGCTTTATGGCAACTGAAATGTTGAATTATTTCACATCAATAGGGAAATTTTAAGATGCGTCAATATTTTAGGGCGAGAAGCCCATAAAGGGGGCTTGCAAACCTGTATTCTTTCGAATGTTCCACCATATTGTAGGGATTACCTCCTACTTGATCAATCCCCTATACGAGGGTTTAACCCTCAATCTACTTTGTAGCTTTAGTTTTCAAGCCTAGCTTGCCTTGTAAAAATAAAAAAATATCAATATCTTTATTGATACACATAATAACCATTGATGATCCATTTGATGCTTAATGGGTCGGGTCATGCCATTTACTTAATTATTTACATTGATTAATGGTTGTTTAATTAGCAAGTTTGAGTACTCCTTCCAGATAAATACTTACATATTTTTAGAGTGTCACATCATACATACTATACCAAATAAAAATGTTTTAAATGTCATCTATTATAGAATAAATATCCTATAAATTTCTCCTAAGAATCAGTTAACTTTTTTTAGAAATAAAAATGTTAAATGAACTATTTAATTATGACATATATTCTACATATTCATGTATATCACTAAATTATTTATCAATTTATGAGTCAAACATATTAGTTTAAAGAAAAATGATGAAAATAACAGTTATTTAACTTCACTAATTTTCACAAAAAAAAATATAATTATCTCTTATATTAAATACGGTTGGCTAATATTTTATATTTTCAAGATAAATTGTTAATTTTGAAAGTTATCTTCATTAAATATTCAGTATTTTTAATTTACAAATTTTAAAACACTATAAACTCAAGACTTAACTAAAACTTATTGTGAGCTTAAGCATTGTTCAATTATGTTGGAAAATATTTTTATATGATTACAACCACTGAAATGATATTCAAACGGTAGAATATATCACATGCACCAGCTTGTCTTTAATATAATAACTGGATAACTAATTGACATATTAAGAAAATTAATCATAATAATTGTCTATAACAAATGAGTTAATTTTTCTAAAATAGCATCTTTTTCACATCATGACTATAGATAACAAAACTATAATATATGTACTTAGGGATACTTAATGGCGGCAACCATGAACTGAATGACACTAAACAAATATATGCTTGAGAAACTATTTAGTAGATGTTTGGATTAGTTATGGTATGGAGCCAAAATAAACTACTTTAACAACACTAATTCATACTTCAAAGACTAATAAACTTTTCATTAAGATTCTAGCATTATTCAAAAATCATTGAAATATTATATGATAAAAAAAAGGAGAATAATGAGAAGAATAAGGATCTTTTGCAACTTCACAACTTTCAATCCACCACCAATGGTTCTAGTGACATAGTTCAAAACACTGAACAGCTTCCAAAAGCATCTTAAACAAATATATCATCATAATACATGCACATTAGATCATCATCATTTATTAAGTTGGCACATTAGATCATCATCATTAGATCAGCAGATAAGTTAATGACCACTATACATAATTACATATGCCTAGTTACAGATGATGTCAAGGAGAGGTGGCATGGACAAATGTAATAGCAGGAATACAAAACACCCGATCCCCCACAGATGGATATTGCCAGGGTGTACTACAGACCCTTGAATCACTTGGAGTTCAGCACGATTCTGCACATCTTTATCAATCAGGAAACAGAACCCCAGAGACTCCAATCACTCTGCAAGTTTTACCTGCGGGTGATATAACTGCAGACCAAACAAAATCCTAGAGCCTTCCACAGATCATCCCAATATAAAAGACAAGAATACTAACTCTGCTGGAAAAATGCATTTAAATTCAATTAAGAGTGCTAAACCGAAAAACAAAAGATCCATACAACAGATTGGCCAAGTGAAATATAACGTCACAGTATAAAAGTCTCAACTCCTCTATCGATTGGCAGCCAAAAATAAAAAATCTAATTCAGCGCTTGCCACCACCTCCACCAAGTTTAGGACCTTTAGGGGCAGCACCCTTGGGGATGTTTCCCTTCCCTTGTGCTTTTTGTACCTTGGCCATCACTTCTGCCTTCTTTGCCTTCTTCTCATCCTTTGTTTTCTTGATCCTCCCCTTAATCTCACTGCATTATAAATCAAACAATCAGAT
>JANTPZ010130627.1:0-23039 GCA_025593235.1 Vachellia pachyceras
GGATCGAATCAATACACAGTATTCACGAGGAGGCAGACAACACAGAGACTCCAATGATGCCTACAACAACACATATACATGAAAATAACGTTAGCAAAACAAGTTAATTATGCTAAATGTGCTAAAGAGATAACTATAATTCCATACCTTTCGATTATTGGCGCTAGGTAACACATCTTTAGATTAACGTCTGCTCGTATTGTGCTCCCAACGTAATGCACCCGATTTTCTACAAAATTGTAATTCTTCATTGTATTTGCAGAACATAAAAATCTATACAAAGTATCTCTAGAAAAGTCGACGCAAATACTGTGCAAGGTCCTATTAAAGAGTTCGATAATAAAGGAAATATTGAATTATATAAAACCTAAAAAATGATATCATCAATTGAAGATAGGAATATAAAAAACTTACAAGATTGCAAATTGAATCCATGCTATATCGAGGTTATCTAGAGATAGGAATTGTTTCACTTCAAACTTGTAGATAACTAATTCATAGGTTACACCACGGCCAAGAATCCCATCAACCATCTGCATGGTCACGGTGTAAATTTTTCTCGTAGCTGCCAGAGCCGTGACAAGGATGGGAATTTTACATCTTCTTTTGGGTCCTAGTACAGTAGAAAATACAGATTATAAATATAATGTTGAAAAAAAATTAAGTAAGATCATAAGGTGGCTTGCCCTAAATGTTGAAACTACCTCGTGAGGTGTTGTAGATGTGGAAATGAGATTTTTCGGCCAAAGAATGAAGTAACCCTTGGCTTGCCCTAAATGGAGCACCTTTTGATCAACGACTGGAACATCGGAGCTATTCTCACCATCTTCAATACCTGTTACCGATACACGAGGCAAGCTATCCGGAGTTGGTATAGAATGGTGCGTAGTAGCTTGCTTGTACAAATAAGCATGGGCAACGGCACGTATTGGCTCATCCAGGTAGAGAGTACAATCCTCTTTAACTTCTTCTGTGGGGAAATCAGGGGAAGGGTCACCCAGTGCTAGTGTGTCATGCGGATGATTGCTATCTTTGCTGAGAAATACAGGGGAATCGATATTATTCAGTTCATCAACCAGCATCCCCGATTTCAGGAGAGTTGCGAAATCAGCTTTCATCTCAGCTCTCAACTCAGCTTTCATCTCATCTCTCAATTGAGTTCTCATCTCAGCTGTCAACTAAGCTCTCATCTCAGCTCCCAACTCAACCATCATATCAGCTTTTATCTCCTTACGCATATTTTTCATCATTTGGTTTTGCATCTGGCTTTGAACATCAAAATGAGCTTGGAGTGATTGCTGCATCTCAACTACTTTGGATTGAATTTGAGCTTCAGTATACTGTTGAGATGGTCATCCAAAATATTTTCCTATACCCGTTTCCCTCGACTCCCCTCGAACTTGGCTGGATAATCTGGCCTTCCGATCGCAATCGATAAGATGTCCATCCTCACACTTTGAGTGAAAATCCCTTGGTTGGCCTTCTATGTAAGGTCATCTTGCATTGTATAATAAGTTATAAGTGAGGTACTAATAAACTCAAGACAAAAAATCATGTGATTATTATATGTCAGCACTTACAATCCTTCCAACCACCTCAACAACTGCTTCATTGATGTACTTCCCACCTTTCATCCTTCCTGCCTTCCACTTTTTGTGACATGGAGGAGGAGCAGGGGCCTGGACGACAACGGTGGGATCTGAGGCGGATGCCTCCTCTAATCTTTGCTACTCCTCCTCCATCATCTTTTGTTGAAGCTTTCTGTATCAACCATGAGACAAATAATGCGGATAGTGTTTACAGCATCCTTCTGTTTATTGGCTTCACTTAATTCCTATTAAGGCATAAGAGGGAAATCTTAGCCAGTGATAGCAACAAAATGTAAATGTCTGAAGGATGTTACCTGAAATTGTGAGTCTTTCCGTTCTGACATGGGTCTTCATCTTTCTTTGACCCCCGAACATAATATCATGATAGCTTATTCTTGAAGTCTTTCCACCATATGCGAACAAGCCTGATCCAGTGTTTCTTCATTTCTTTAGCGTCTGGAACGTCATATGTTTACTATAAAGTACAACATTTTATAATGATATTTGAACCAATCGAAATGAAGACGAAAATGAAGTGGTGTTGAACGTTACATACCAAAATTTCTTGACATATCATATCTCGTGTTTCTTATGGAATACACCGCCATCTATGGTACAGTATGCTAACTCTGCTCCGTGCCAAATACACTAGATAGCTGATAAATCCATCTTGCTCATCATCAGTGGAATTCATATTGTCATTGAATTCTACATGTAGTTTCTCCTTTCGTTGGCAACGACGTGAAGTCAAGGAGGTCATGGTTGTACATCCCCTACTTTTTCACAGTCGAATCTGGCACCAACAGCGGGTTTTCATCTGTGTCCATCATTGTGTGACTCATCAGAATTTGCCATATTTCTATTAAAAAATCAACGTCAGATATCAATAAATTGCAATCAGCATGAATAAAGTAATTAACTCCTTACTAAGGTAAACACATATAACACATAATATATATAACACACAATATATATAACACACAATATTACTAAGGTAAACACATATAACACAATATATCAAAATTTCGTAATTAACTCCTTACTTTATGTATTTTCCCATATTCCCTCACAGTGATCTTGTCTTACAGCATAGTGATCATCATCAACCAATTCCGCTTCACGTGGTCTAGGTGGATTTATAGTAAAAGGGGGTGTATCGTCCAGGTTAAAGGTTGGATCAACATCCTTTTGTTTTTTAGTTTGAAGTACAATCGACATTTTTTTATTTGCTGGGTCTGTGACATAAAAAACTTGTCTGGCCTGACTTGCTAGAATGAATGGATCATCTCCATAACCAACTCTTTCAAGATCAATTGAGGTAAATCCAAACTGTTAGTCGACCACAACAGCATTATTGTTAACCCACATACATTTGAATAAAGGAAATTTGAACTTGTTGTATGTCATCTTCCAAATTTCTTCAATAACTTCATAGTAAGCCATAGATGCCAGTACATGGTTCTTGTCTTTCGAACTTGAAAAGTGCATGGCTTCAGCTATAACTATCACACCACTATTTTGCACTGTACTTTTGCCGTCTTGAATCTTTGTGTAGAATGAATATCCATTTATGTCATAACTACTCCAAGTGACCACCTCAAATGCAAGCCCCCATGCTAACATTTGGTCATCTCAGAAGCATCAATGTCACAAAAAACCCTTTCCTCCAACCATCATATGAATGTCTTATTCTGTTCATTCGATATCTGCATGTCATTCTTTCTAGGATACATCTTCTTTAACACCTGTTTATGTTCATGAAAATAAGGTTGAATTTCATCCATATTATTCAAGATATATAGGTGTGCTTGTAATAGTTCTTCACGAGGCATACTCTTCACTTTTAAACCTCGTGTTCCCTTGCTTGCGCCTCCTTCATGCCGTAATTGTACATTCACACCAGATAGATAATCATTGCAAAAGTCCATAGCCTCTTCCACTACATATCTTTCCGCAATAGATGCTTCAGGTCGATAAGAATTTTTTGAATAACCTTTTAAAACCTTCATGATACGCTCAAAAGGGTACATCTATCTTAGGTAAATTGAATCATACAACCGTATTTCTCTTACTAAATGAGCAATCAGATGTACCATTATATCAAAAAATGTTGGGGGGAAATGCATCTCTAGTTAGGAGAGAATAATGTAACCTTAATTTTCTAATTCGTCCAACTTTTCAACTTCTATCTCTTTGCTACATATAGCATTAAAATAACACAAAGCCTAGTTATGGTGGCTCGAATGTCATCCTTCATAATGCCCTAATAGCCACTGGTAATAACTGCTGCATCAATACATGAGAATCGTGAGACTTCAATCCCACAAGCTTCAAATCATCTAATAAAACAAGTCTTTTCACATTTGAAGAATACCCTTGTGGCACCTTGATGGTATGCAAACACTCATAAAAACTTTTTTTCTCGGCTTTTGACAGTGTATGTGCTGCTGGCTCCATGTACGCCTTTTTACCATCATCTCTTAGCTTTGGATGTAACCGTTCTCTTATTCCCATTTTAACCAAATCTAGTCTCACACTGATTCCATCCTTAGTCCTTCTCGGTATGTGCAACAGCGTCCTGACAAGACTATCACAAACGTTCTTCTCCACATGCATTACATCAATATTGTGTCTCACATCAAGAGTACACTAATATGGAAGATAAAAAAAATTGACCGATTCTTCTATACACTCTTCTCGCCGGCACTTCTCTGATTCTTACCGAAGATGACGTTGACATTCTCTATCTGTCGATACACTTCCTCTCCGGTTAATGCTTTTGACCAAGATATGGGTGAAACCGAGGAATAAACCTTCTATGACCAAGATAGACAGTTTTTCTCCCATGTTTAAGTTAATGGAAGTGTGTCTCCGCTTCACATATTGGACATGCTTTATGCCCCTTGACACTGTATCCTGACAAGTTACCGTACGCAGGAAAGTCATTTATCGTTGTGAAGATCATCGCATATAGCTTAAATGACTCCTGCCTGTATACATTAAACACATCAACGCCTTCCTCCCATAGCTTCTTTAAGTCTTCAATCAAAGGTGCCAAGTAAACATTGATATCATTCCCCAGCTATTTCGATCCAGAAATAATCATAGTAAGCATCATATAATTACGTTTCATGCACAACTAGGGAGGCATGTATATCACCATGAGTACCAACCACACACTATGTGTACTACTGAGTGTCCCAAACGGATTGATCCCATCTGTACAAAGCCCAAGGTGAAGGTTTCTTGGCTCACTTCTAAATTGCGAAAACATTTCATCAATTTTCTTCCATTGTGGAGAGTCAGCCGGGTGTTGAATATACTTTCCATCAGATATTCTCTCATCGCAATGCCATCTCAACTTCTGTGTTTTTGTTGCATTGGCAAACAAACGCTTAAATCGTGGTACTATTGGAAGATACCACAGTACCTTCAAAGGTTACCTTTTAGCTAATTTATCACCACGATCACCACCTTTCCTCACCTTGTATCATGCAGTTTTACATTTCGGACACTCACTAAGCTTTTCATACGTATTTCTGTATAGTATACAGTTATTAGGACACGCATGTATCTTCTTGTACTCCATCCCCATTGTAGATAAGATTTTTTTGGCCTCATACATACGATTTGGAAGTACATTGTTCTCTGGAAGAATATCACCCAAAAACTGTAGCAACGATGTAAAACTACTTTTGGTCCACCCACAAGATGCTTTCAAGTTCATCAAATGCAATGTACCCGTCAAGCGTGTCATATCCCAATTTTCGTAAACGAAAGTAAAGACCAAACCAATGAATTAGGAAATGACTTGAGCCTCGTAAATAAGAAAAATAGAAAGGAAAATGCATATAGATGAGAAAGGATGATCGACTAAGTCCCTAGTCTTGAAAATTCTAAGTAAAAATGACCAAAGGGCAAAACGGTCATTTGGCCTAATAGCAAGGGTAAAATGGTCATTTTGAATAATAAGGCATAGGGAACAAAATGTCATCAAATAATAAGGACATTTTGGTAATTTGGTCCAAAGTCAACAAAAAGTCAAGTTGACCAAAAAGTCAAAGTCAACTCAAAAGTCAAAGTCGACCAAAATGTCAAAAGTCAACCAAGGGTAAGGTTGGAATTAAGAAAGAGTAGAAAAAGTGATGGCATTTTGAAAATTATGGCAAAATAAGAAAATGTAATGGCATTTTCGTAAATAAGTGGTAAATAAAGGATTTCAGAGTTAAGGACGACTGAGGATAATGTAACCATACTTCAGGCTCATGTGGATGTGGAAGACAGACATTAATCAGATCTTTGGAAAATAGGAGGGTAATATTACTTGGTTTTGAATTAGAGGGCCAAACTGAAGCTTCTCTAAACTAGCAGCAAAAGTCTATTTAGGCCTCAAAGTTATCACTCAAAGTACGGACCCAAGCCCAACAAATGGGATGCCAATCCTGCAATACAAGCCTCTCACATCAAAGTCCAAAATTCACACTAACATGCGGATCATTAATTGGGTGTTTGGTCAAATCTTGTTAAGGGAAAATACTTGGGAGGGGAATACTCCTTTTTCCTTGCCTCCATTACTTTGATCCCTGCATCCCCATCCCACCCAAGAATGAAGGGGGCACTGTTCAGTACTCAATAAAATTAATACTAAGGACAGACCGCAGAAGTAGTAGGTCCAAATACAGGTTGTTGCAGGGGCTTAAATGTGGCACAGCGTTGCAGGGGTTTAAATGGGCTTCTAGACAGCAAAAGCCACGTTAGATTTTTACACACGTTTGGCATCTCGTTAAAGATGAAGCTCTCATGTCCCAGAAGTCAAGTTACAATTGAAGCTATTTTTACTTGCTTCTTGGTCACGGTGCGTCACAGGGTGGGAAGAGATGAGAAATGAGCTGTGGGTCCCACAGTAATCATCTGATTTTTCCCAGCCACACCCTTTTGTCTATTCTTCATATAATTATTTTTTTAATTATTTTGCCCACCATCTAAATATCGGATCAATTCTCTCTGATTTTTGATAAATTCTCATTTTCAAATATATCTCATAAATACATTTTTATCCATAAAAAATTTTACATTCATATAATTTGTAGTATACATATGATGGCAAAAAAATTACATATAATTAACTATTTATAATTTTTATAATTTTATTGTCTTAAAAGCACCACAATATATAAATATAATATGTATGTATTATTTAATGAAATTCATGTCTTTTTAAATCATTTTCCACCAAAACTTAATTTTCAAACATTTATCCATACAAGTTTTCCTTTTCACAAAAAGTCATTTTGTTAATTACAATCCAAATATAAATCACATCACACCATCTAACTTCTACCCAAAATTCATTTTCCAAAAGTCATTCTACCAAAAAGTTGCTTCTGCCACCACTTATCCAAACGGGCCCACAATTGTCTATCATTTCATAGAGTTATTTCACAGTCAAGCAGCTGATTTTTTTTTTTTTTTTTTGAATAATTTGTTGAGTTCTATTCTTGAATAGCAGAGATGTTCCCCCAAAAAACTTCAGAGCAGATTTTGCTGAGTCCTATTAAGAGATTGATGATAAAAAGAGAGACCGTTGTGAAGTGTGATGTGTGCAACTTAAAGCTAGTTTGGTTGAAAAGATATCCCCATAGGGTGATGTAAAAAACTTCCATTAGGAGTACAAATGGATGTTTAAAACTAACATGGGAAGATAATAATGCAATTTCACCATTTAAAGGCCTCAAACAACAACTCGGCATGCATATTGTTTATTGATAAACTAAGAAGTAAAATGAAGAAATTGACGGAAAGCAAAATCTTACAGGATGGAAGTTTAAAGAGTTGACCGAGTATATCTCATTGCCTTCTCTGTGACATTTGAAAGTAAAGTTTTTACTCTGTTGGTTGTCATCCAAATGATGCACCCCAACTCTCCCTTCGATTGATCCAACCTACAATTTCCATATCATCAGATTCAAGTTCAATCTCAAGCAATCAAATCCTGCAAGATTATAATTACAAATCCAGAAAATAAAGATAGATCTTTACAAATCACCATCATATATTAGAGATAACAGAATATCTTAAGATTAAAGGGACGCTTCCTAGGATTGACAAAGCCATGAGATATAATGAACAACTTCAAGCTTTATCAAAAGAGAAACTAGAGGGAAGAAAATTAATTATACGCCCCCTTCCAGAGCAGGAGTGGAAATATACAATTCTGGAATCTGGATTAAAAAAAAAAAAAAATTAGTCTAGATAACTACTTATATAAATAGTTTCCTCTTACAAATAAATGAACATCTTGTTTTAGCTTAAAACAATGACATCTTTCATCCTATTCAAACCTCATTTAGGACACATTTAGGTGGATGAGAACTAAGTTTCAATAGTTCTTAACACTCACCTATCTAGATATTATAACATTCAACTTACTTAAAGTGCTTGGATAGAAAAATCATAGGCTTTTCAGTTTTAGTAAGAGTATTACTTTGTTTAAACCCCCGTGATTTAGCTAAAATGCCATAATCAACTTGGCATTTCAAAATAGGCATAAAACCGGCAAAAAAAGACTATCCCACTTCAAATAGCCCAGGCTAACTCAATGTTCAGGAAAAGACAATATACAAATCTGTTCAATGGATAGTATGACAGTGTAAAAACTGCAATTACAGTGAAAACTACTCAAAAGAGCAACATAGCTGACTTGCAAGTACAGGGAATAGAATAAACTCGTTATGCAACTGAAATGCGTAGAAATTAGTTCACTAATAACCACAGTAGGCTAGGGCCAACAGGAATAACATCCTTCTAATGAACATAAACTTAAAGATGGGGACACAAGGAACACGACTGGGCAAACCATGGTGTGATCATAGCCACAATTGTTGCTGGGCCGTCATGATGCCTTGCTTAGGATAGTCAACTCTGATTTCTCAATTTGCTTTATGCCTTCATTCCTATTATAGGTGTTTAATTTACCTGTTGGGCCCTGTCCTCTAGTTCATGGCTGCCTTTTTTTTTCTTTTTGTAACATAGTTGTACATTTAACACATCTTTGAATAAAATGCATGAAATATTTACGAAATGCAAAGCTTTTCAATAATACTGAATTGGGGAGAAAAAGAAAAGAGAATTAAAAATAAGTCTTCCAAGATATTGAAAGGTGCCACACAAATGTATGAAAAGCTTACCAAGAAACCTTGTTGATCAGGAAATGCAGCAAGGCACCTCGTCTGATACTTCAAGGGTGAAGTAATTCTCTTGAATTCAACCTTTTGCAAATGAACAGATGGCCAATATAAGGGGCGTTTGCCATAATGACTTAATGCATTAAGGGCAAAAAAAAAAAAAATACAATCAGTTACAGGAGTGCGTCTCTTAGCTATACTACATTGCAAGCTCATGCCCTCCATGAAACATCAAATAGAGTACTAAACATCAACAGACTGACTGGGATTTTCAAAGATGTCAAACTTTATAGGCTGACGATTGTTAAACTTTCCAGTATGTTAATTAGGCTTTACTTTCAAGTCCCCATCTCCTTGAAGTGACTGAATTATCAACAGAGGCAAATTGGTCATCTTGTCATGGAAAAAACAAAAGAAGATTAATGAAGATTTGTTATTCTATTTATTCAAGTCTTCGAATTAAGAGATGCCAATATCAATTTAGAGCTAATTAATAAACAGCCTAACGGCTATATGGGCTACAATAAAGCTCAAGTGTTGTTAATTACGGTCCAAAGGGACATCAGATATTTGCAGAAAATGGTATTATATACACTAAGAAGCTTTAAAGAAGGTTTTGAGGTCCATATTCCTCTTTTAAATTTTCAATAGAAACTTCAGGAGTAAGCCCTTCTAAGAGTTGCTATCTAAATTATATTGCAAACCATAAAACAGAGGTTGGTGTAATACCATGTGGTCTAACAAAGGAAGAACTGCACATCTTCAACAGTCCCTAAGCCTTGTGACAACCAACTCATTGGTTTAGCAAATCAGGGATGTAAGCCTAACTTAACACTAACAAGATACAAGTTTGGCCACACTTGAGTTTTTTGCATTAATATATGGGCTTTTTAAGAGAGATGATGAAGGGAAACACTTTGTGAACACGTATATCTTTCTTTAAATTGATGTGTCTTAACAGAAAGGAATGGTTACACAGTCAAATTAAGTCTGCAGGTGTGGCCTCATGGCCTATTTAACAGGTATTCATTACCGATGTAGAAAGATCAGAGAGCTTCTATTCTAATGGGTTTTGTCCTTTCATTGTTTATCATTTTCTTCTCTTTTCACTCAAATTATTTCTCATGCTTACTGTTCCCATCTCTTCTCAATAAATCTACACACCAACTTCTTATCTAGTATGAACTTTATACAGTCTCATCATCATGGAGAAAGCACTCTCAAGAAAATAGGTATGAAATACCTGAGGATTTTGCAAGTTGTAGACGATTAGATTTCTATCAGCAGTGCCAACAACCATCAGAGGATGTCTCACCATCATTGAATAACATCGTTCTGGCAGTTGTTGCTTGTGAACTGGATTTGGCTGCCTAGTATCCCAGTACATGGTAAAAGCCAGGAAAACTTCTCATGTGGAAATCATAGATGCACAAGATCATGCATAATAATGAAGATCTACAAGTCGAACAATCATATGGACAAGATCAAACATGGAATAAATATGTATAATAAATATTGCGACTAATGATATATAAACAAAAATTTGTGATACGTTCATTAACAGTAATAACTGTCATATTGATGATCATCATATCTGAATTTGATGACATCATTAACGTGCAGACAATAAAATAAAAGTATGATTGGCAAAGGGTTTTAAATGTTCAAAATGTTGAAACATACACCACAGTGACATCCACAACGGAAAATGCTGATACAGGAGGTAGATTATGTAATGCCAAACTACCATCTGGGGAAGAAAGGAAACATGCACACACACACACACACACATAGAATTGAATAGAAAATGATAGGCCTTACTTCAAAGTCTTGTCCCAGCTTCCAGTTACTAATAGGCTTATCTCAGGAATCCAAGCTACTTCTTTGATTGGCGCATCATGCATAGCCACAGTCATTGTCTGGCCTCCAGACAACAGAGGCCACATCTTAACTTGCTTATCACAACCACCAGAAAAGACAGTAGTACCATCATCCTTCCAAGTTGAACATAAAACCTATGCATGAAGATATACATTACGACCCTTATGGAATACAATAATAATACTATAACAGCTTAATGTTTAAGAAGAAGAAAAATAAAGAAAGATCATAAGACTAAAGTGTAAAACTTGAACATCTAAAGTGATTTTGAGCATCATGATAGACAGCCTAACATCTGTATAGATGCTTTACCTGCATATATTGCTCCTCGCTAACTCAAGATAAGATGCTTTGCGCTTATTAATTGTGCAGACTGAAGAATGAATTGCCTTTCTTTTCTTTTTTTTCTTTTTCTTTTTGTTTTTTTTTTTTTGTTTTTTGCTTTTTCATTTTCGTAATCTACAAAATCATTTATTATAAACCAAAAACCTATCTTAAGCGAGTGAGGAGATCATTTGCATCTTAGACATTAGCCCATTACAGCGTTCTAGTGAATGTTATTGAGTCAGACATCTTAAACAGAAGTGGTAATCGAAATTAAACAACATAAATTTACAAAATATACGGTGGTAATAATCATAATCAAATCGAAGTAAAACCAAATTTTACCGGATGGTCATGTGATATAGATGCCTTGGGCACACTGGCAACATTTACCCCATTCCGAGCTATCTCCCAACATCGAACCTGCGAGAAAGTGAAGAATGAATTTGTTATGACTTTTTGCAAAAGAAATTGTCTAGGATCATTACACAACCAAATAATATCTTCTCCCCGGACTCTCAAAGCAAAATCTTCGAAAATGCAGTGCCAAAGTCAACAAAAGCTCATGACAATTACAAGTAACCAATCAAGCAAAGAAGTTGGTAGGGAACCTGATTATCCCACGAAGTGGCTACGAGAAAGTTGGCTTTGTCACTGAAGCTAAGACTCGAAACAGAATCACTTGGAGGTTCAGCCACCTGAAAAATTCACACATCAAGAAACAAATACTTGCATTATATATAAAATTATATAAGACTCGGAGGTTATCAGTGACAGTCCAACAATGCAAAAGACCAAGCGTTGAAAGAAAGCAGCAACAAAAAGTTTAAAAGAAAAAAAAAAAGCGGATATCGAACACCTCAAAGGACTTGTTCGGGTTAGGATTTGTAGTGGCCGCAAAGAAGTTCGACATTGAGCATCCGATTCAGACTGACTAGCTCAATTTACTCCGACAAAATCTTGGTCAGCAAGAGAAATCGCTATTTGTAGCTTGGGCTTGGAGAGAGCGCACAACTACACAGCGACGCGCGCGCGTGTCATATACAAGGCCGGCGCGCAGCCTAGGCTTTGTTTGAAGATCCGTTCGTTGACAAATAAAATTATTTTAAAACTCGTAAAAATCATCTTAAAATTTATAAAAAATTTTAGAAATTCGTAAATTTTTTTCTTCCAACGTTGATGATTTTACAAATTCTGATGTGTGTGTTTGAGAATTCTGTTAGGAAAAAATAATTTACAGATTTTAAGGTATTTTACGAATTTCTAGATAATTTTACGAATTTTAAAATAATTTTTTAAAATTTTAAAATGATTTTTTTAGATTTCAAAATGATTTTATTTCGATTTATATATAACGATGGTGTTCCTTCTTTTTTTTTTTGGACATGCGCGTGCCAGAGAGAGACGCTGCCTGGTTGTATTTGGGCTTTTTAATTTTTATTATTACGAAAACGACCAGCTTAAAGAGCTTTCTTTTTTTTTATAGTCGTACTGAATTCTTCATTTCAATCTATAAATTGTTACATTATACGAGATTTTTAGTATTTTCAATATATTCAGTATATTACTACTACCATCTATTTAAGCAAATAAAACTAATGAATCGTCAGTACGTACATATATTAATTAATTACTTTTATAACTTTTTTAAAAGTACAGTTATCCTCCAAACAAAGTAACCTTGTTCGATAATTTTTCAAACAATAACTTGATTGGATAGAATGGAAGAGAATGGGATGGAATAGAAGAGAATGAAATGGAATGGGATGGAAAATTTTTTAGGATGTGCTATTTGGTTGGCACTGGAATAGAAAATAGGTTGATGGAAAAATTTTTATTTGGTTGGATTAAAATTGTAGGGAAAAGAGTAGGAAAATTGTATGAAATGATTAAACTACCCTTAATGACAAATATAAAATGTTTTTTATAAATACAAGTGTTTATTAATAAAAATTGAACTTATTTACATTTATTATTTAATATTTAATTATATTATATTTATTAATTATATATTTATTATTAATTATATATATAATTATATATAAACATGTGGTGATTCACCTCATTAGAATGAGAGATCTTCACCTCGAGAGATGAAGATACGGTGCTCATTCGAATGAGATGTGAATATGTGCGCTTTTTCGTCGTCTCCTTTTGTTTCTCGGGTGATGTTGATTTGTTTTCCGACGATGTTTGCTAAAGGTAAAGATATTTGCTCGTCTTTAGATGTGCTCATCGTCTTCTCCATCGTCTTCTTCGTCGTCCTCTGTTCCTCTTTTCTCCATCATCGGCAATGCTGCTTCCACACACGAATATCAGGTCAAATTCGTCTTTTTGTTTCCGATGGAATTTGGCTTCCCACCACACGTCGCATGAAAATGGGTTCCCGCAGGAACCCATTTTCCAATTCAAACGTCGAATCAAACGGACGCCGTCACTGGAAAATGTAGATTTTCCTATTTCATCGCTTAATTTGCACCGAACCAAACGAGCTGTAAATTTACACACATCTTTTAATGAAAATTCAATTATTAGTTAATCACATTATAAATGATTAGAGACTTTTGTTAGACTCAATCTATGTTGCTCACTTTCATAATATGATCACTCATCCGTTATTTCTTTTCATAAGGAAAAAAATTGCCCACCTTTTAACATTTATGACCCTGTTTTTGATAGCATTATAAAAAACGTTTATATAAGTCGAAGTAAAACTCATCTCCCATCCTTTTTTATATTTCGTAAATCACATTGAATCATTGGAATTAATTCACAATAAAATTTTGTCTACAAATTAAAACGCATGCCAACAACTTATTACAATTGAAAGGGGCAAGATTGAGGGGGGGGAAAATTAAATATCACGTCCTTGCCCTGTATTCAGAATAAAGGAAACTTTTAAAACTTTGTTGATATAATTAGGAACGAAGAGAGTAAACAATAATAAAAAACCATGAAAAATAACCATTTTATGATTTAGGGGTGACTTGTATTATATTTTTGTTCTCCCTTAGATTTTCAAATATAGTTAAATAAGAGGCCAAAAAAATATTTACAGGAGGAAACTTCTTCCTATTTCATCGATGTTAAGAACCATAGAAAATTGATTCAAAATTTGGTCTGAGATAAAAATTTGGCTTTCTCTTCAAAAAAAAAATTACTTCTTTTGATCTCTATGAAAGATCTTAACTTGGATAATGAATTATAACTCTTCTATAAATTTGCTAAGAGGTTTGTTGAAAATAATAGGTTTCATGAGGACTCCTTACCATAACAAGCTCCAATCTTTTATCCTTCCAAAAGTCATTGTAAAAAATTTTACTGCATTGACCTATTTTTAATTTTTGCTTATGTATTTCATATAATATTTCTTTATTTTCAGACTCTGATACCCTTGTTTTATTAGATTGTCTGAAACATGAGCAAGCTCTACTTGATATATCGTTGGATCATGCTCTTAGTGTCCCTGTCAAATCCAGACCCAGACCCTTCTCTAGTTCTCAAAGTTGGTCTCATACTATTCATAAATCATTACTTATGGCTCATTTGTCATATTCCATGATGTACAGAGTCGTATCTGGTTTCTTTAATTTTACATGATCGCATTTGAAGAAAGACCATTGTGAAGGAAAATTGCAGCAGGAAATTTGCATTGGACATTTCATATGTAAGTGTCGCCAAGATTTCAACCACTAGGTGAGGATGACTCTCCCGATATAATTCTTTCTGATCCATAAGATTTAAAACAAAATCGTCAAGTATTTGTAACCCAACTGACACTACACACCTCATTTAAGGCTTAGCATGACTGGAAAGTATAATGCATACGTAAAAATTTATATCGAGCTAGTTCATTCTACTTGACCACCAATGGTTTTCATTGTTGAGATTTTACAACTTAAATCTCAAATACGGATATGTCAAAGACGTTTAGATCGAGAAGATTAGGTGTACCTTTTGTGTTTCGAATCCGAAACATTTCTTGCGATTGGATCTCTTCAGGTTTCACGACCTTTTGCGTTCTTAATTCCGATCATGAGGAGCCGACGTTTCTTTGATCGCCTTCATCTACCGGTATCCAAGCGAACAGTTTCCAACCATCACAGCGTACTAGCGCCTCTTACATCTCACTCTCCTTCTAAGGTTTCTGATGGCTCATGGTCAGATTCGAATTTCTCATACTTCTCTTGCTCATAAGTCCTAATATTTGTAGAATTCATGGAGAGCATCTAGAATCTGAGATTAATCTTTAAATAATCTTTAAAATTCGAATTCAGATCTGAAAAGATATTCAAAATTAATCTTTATTAATCTTGAAATTCAAATTTCAAAAAGATATTCAAGATTAATCTTTATTAATTTTCAAATTCGAATTTTCAAAAGGATATTCAAAATTAATTTTTATTAAACTTGAAATTCAAAATTCGAAAAGATATTCAAGATTAATTTTTATTAAACTTAAAATTCAAAATTCGAAATTCAAAAGGTGAAATTCCAATTTTGCAATTCTGATTTGGATTAATCTGATTTGATCAAATCATATCCATATACAATTAATCCAAAATAGTGAGACAACGAATTTAATTTATCTTCATAAATTAAATTTGAATATTAATGTTAGTTATTTAATTTATCAAATAAATTAAATACTAACATATAATATTATTGTCATTTTGAATTTATATATATATAATTTGTAATTAAAGCTCTTGTTGGGCTGTTATTGCATACGATCCTGTAGGCTCATATGAAGTTGGCAGTGGGCTAAACTCAACATTAGCCACAAGTTGTAAACAGTATCTAGCAAAACATTACGACTACCCAAATCATATGGGGATCGTTAACACGATACAATCTTTCATGCAATCACATCACGTCCCTTTTGTTACACGATATCTCGGTCAAGGATGAGGCATGGATGACGTCATCCTCCTATTCCTGACAATTACTTTATCAATCCCTGAGTAGTCTGATCAAGGAAACGAAAACTCCTTTACAGTATGACCATACATTTCTCAGACTCACTCATCGAGGGGCCCAGTAATATCTCTCAACTAATGTGAGGGACAAATCCCATCTTGATCACTCACATTCCTCCAAATGAAAACCCTTAGCCCGATTATAACCTTTATCATCACCCGGTCAAATGTGACTTTTGACTAGGTCAAAGCTTAGTGACTTTCATGCAGGAATCCATGATGATCTCAGGTCAAAGGGCATTGTGACGTGATTACATATGAGATAAGCTAATGACTTAATCGATGCAGCTTTCTCATAGTGGGTCGGTCCAGCACCTTGTACTCTTACAAGTGCCTATGACTTTGACTCATATCTCTATATCTTATCAAAGTCATGTAGGAATCCATGATGATCTCAGGTCAAAGGGCATAGTGACATGATTACATATGATATAAGCTAATAACTTAATCGATGCAGCTTTCTCATAGTGGGTCGATCCAGCACCTTGTACTCTTACAAGTGCCTATGAATTTGACTCGTATCTCCATATCTTATCAAAGTCATACTGGTCTTATTTTATCCTTGTTCCCATATAGATAACCGACCAAGTACATTTAGGACATTATTCATAATTTGCCCATTGATGCAATTATCATAATAAACATGCAAAACATATTGATAATTAAATGGAGAAAATACATTAAAATAAATAATGTCTGAGGTACAATGATTGATCCCTATGACATAATTTCTAACATTCATAACCTCTTTTAATCAGACTTGAGAGGGCTAAAACTAATCATGACATGCCAAGACCTTTTATCTGTACCAGAAGAATCCAAATTTGTCTCCAATAGCTCTCCCACCTGTATAATGTTGTAGCTATCTATAGCCTTGCATGTCCAGATCTTTCTTTCCAAATCTTCTTACCTGCAATCTAGATCTAGCCCGAGCTTCAACATGGAGTTTCTTGAATCTTGGTCAAATATAAGGACACAAAATATAGGAAGCAAGTGCTGCATTAAATTCTAGTGCTGTACTTCAACTGAAATGCTGGATTTCTAGGTCACTGCAAAAAGTTTCTGCAGCAACTTGCACACAGGGCTGATCCTGTGCTATTGTTGTCCTCATTAAATAAAAACTATATATATATCTGTGTACATTATCTGTATTTGATTGACGGATGAGGTCAACCTTAAAGGTTTTATGGTGGTCCTAAGATTTTAACATCTTATGAAAAAAAAACAGAATGGTGCAGAGGAAGGAATTAAGAAACTGAACCCCATTAATAACTTCACATGGTGTTCCTCTGTAGAAGTAGTTATGCACTATTAGTGCTGCTGTTCTAATACTTGTTGCTCCCACTGTTCATTGCTCTCATCATTCTATGAAGTTTTAACGCTTCTAAGAAGCACCAAATCATTAATGACGCAGATAAATAAACGTCTTATATGAAATTTATATCAATGTTCATCACTTATATCATGGAGATTCTCTGTAATTTTTAATTATGGTTAACACTATTGTTGGTATTTACAATGTAATTGAATTTTTATTTTGATCTCTATAATTTCAAATCATAGTTTTTGGTCCTATAATTTCATAAGAACTGGATATAAGTTTAATGGCACTAACTATTAGTTAACGCCCTTAAGCACATGGATTAAAACCAGAATTTTGTTAAAATTAAAGAGATCAAAATAAAAACACGTCAAAAGTACAAGGAACATATGATTTTTGGTTTTGGTCCTACTAGTTTTAACAAGTTTTGGTTCATATATTTAACATCGTTAACTCAGACTAAATTCATCTGAAATTAAACGCACAAAAAACCATGATGTGAACGTATTAAAATTGAAATTTAACCAAACTATAAAGGCTGTGGTAACCCTTTTGATTATTATGTACCTTGGGCATTTCAAAACTTATTAATAAAAAAAAATCAACAACAGAGATGCCACATATCAGCTACATATTTGATATAGGTACATTTCAATTTGTTCAGAATATGATTCTTCATAGCCTGCCTCTGAGATTCTGAGCACCATGCTTAGTTTCCCATTGGTAAATCTCATGGATAGCATTATTGCATAATCATATTTCAGAACTGATAATCATGTGGGACTGTTATTGGTTATTCATTAATAAACTACTTTAATCAGAAAAATGCAAAATGGGTAGGGGGAAAAATCAGCATCTTTATGGCCTAGAGCTACCCACTTTATAGCAACTGGCACAATACTTGCCGGGAAATTAATATTTAAGGACCTAAATGCTAGAAAGTTTAGATTTAAAGAATTTAAAGATTATACTATAGTTATTTCTTAGAATTTAAGTTATTATCAAGTTTAATATAAGGTTCTATGATGTTACAACTAAATTTAAAGAATTTCCTACTAAATTACATAAAACCAAAACTCCTTCGAAATTTGATAGTCACTTTTTTGTCCTTGAAATAATTATAATTTTTAATATTTGTGATAAAATTTTAAGATTCAAGTCATTACATATAATTTTCCTACTTTTTTTCCAGTTGAGGATAAATTTGCCCTTCGTTTTGTGAAGACTTCTGCTATGGTTCTCTTAAAATGGAAAGCCGTGCAGATCAGATATTTGCAGCATTCAAATGTTTATTGGATCCTTCAACACTAAAATTTGTAGGGATTTACAGATTACTCAAAACACTTTATTTATACAGGTTTCAGTTTGACTTGCAACACTTTAAAATATGCACCACCATTTCAGTCTGCTTTCTGAAATGTTGCCATTTTTTAAGCACTGACTTTTTCATTTCTCTACAATAACGTTGCTTTTGGGAGATAAATTTTAAATAAGGAAGTATGGGTAATTAATACATTCAAAATTAAAAAAGAAAAAGACATATGATCCTACTTTGATTATGGCTTTACCTCTGTCATTATCTTCTTCCCACATGAATATTGCTTCATATATTGTTGCTTCATGCAAGATCAAAATGTAGAGCCATTGCTCCTATAGTTAGCTCTGTTTCTGTTTCATAAGCAACCACCTTACATAAAAGCAGAGAAATTGATAGTGTTGGAGAAAAATAAACACGAAATATAGCATCTTTATCGAAGTAAATCTTACACATCCAAATAAAAATCACCATCGACATGGATCCCATATATTTTGTTCATTTGTTTCCAAAATTGGCACTAACCTATTATTACAATGAGAAACTATAAAGATCTAATCTCACAGTCACATATATACTAATATCTTTGTGTTTTCACATAAAAATCATGATCACCTTAAGTGAGCTTCCAGATAAAATTATGAAAAGAGATGGAGAGAGAGATGCAGCTCCTAATTTCACTCTGGTGAACTTCATGTCACGAGCTACATAATACTGTGACAAGGATTTAGCTTTGAGCAGTGAAGCTCATCATCTTATAGGCAAAGAAGCCAAAATACAATTAAAGCTCCCTCTGTCTGAATAAACTTCACGTGTTTTAAAATAGCAATCACTCTCCTCCCTTCTAAAAATAGAGAGGTAAAAAACTGAAAAAGCTTGGCACTGTAGGCTACACCATAAAAAAGGAATATATTTTCAACCCTTTCAAACTCCTTGGGCCAAGTAACAGTGAAAAGTTTGATGTTAGTGTTTCCAGCTATGTTTAGGACACAGGCTCAACATTTGCTAACTTAGACTGTATCTTCTGCCCATTGGTTTTATTGTTCTAATCCCTTTCTGCACCAAAATCCCTTTTGAGTTTTGACTATTCAATGTATTTTCCAACTACACCTTGGGTTTTTGTTTCCCTATGTGGCTAAATTTCTGAGAAAGCAAAAGAAAATGACTACACCTACAAATATGGTTACAGAGGGGAAACCAGTGTTTTCATTCCTGTTTCGTCCTATTTTAACCCCAGTGAAACAATCGTTTCATTTTTAAAATATTATTATATACTACTACTATTCATGGAAATGAGGGTCGTTGCCAATTCTGCAGCATTAACAGCTGAAAAGGACAGGATCTTGTACCCATTCAGATCATAGGCATATGCAGAATACATGTAATGACAAAAAGATTCTACACTGCCAGTGAACCCATTGTTAGCTAAGTCATAATGACAGCATGTCACTACTATTTTCTTGTCATTTTCTCCTACTCTTTCTCAATAAAAACCATCACATTTGCAATGGATTAAATAAAAAAATGTATGTTCAAAACAGACCCACTTTGAAAAAACTTGTAATAAACTTGCACCTTCTGTTCACCATTTAGCTTGTTCATTTTTTCCTTGCTGCAAGGCTCTTTCTATCTGTATCTCTCTGGTGCCCTTAGATGATGAGCCTGAAAAGCACTAACAGGAAAATGAGGAGGGGTTTCATGTGCCAATCTCAGGCATCAACTGCGGTGTGCATGAGCACTGGCGACCGTCAGTCGGTGGTGGTGCCTAGAAGGCCAGACAGAAGCATTTTTCTTGATGATACCAGACTCATCAACTATTCCAAATACTCCAAACTTGTTGAACCTCGCAGGTTAGAGCCTGATGATAAGAGAGCTTTGTCTGTTGCTGTACCAAAGATCAAGCAGAAGAGGGAGCGAGGTCAAGATCAAGAAAAAGAGCCAAGGGCATTTCATCTAACCTCTCCTGATCAAGTCTTTCAGGTTAGATAAGTTCTTACATATTCATGGAGTTTCTCTTGCTCGTTGCAATCAATGCTTAATATTCTCAGTATTAGATCAAGTTTTCAGTTCATTTTTGTCAAAGCAATACCCACAATCTGTAACATAGCTGCATTTTTCTCTGATGATTCTCAAGATTAAGATCAAAGTTTCCATCACAAATTAAATAGCAAGACAGGATGAAAAGTACTAAAGTAAGAGAATAATCTATCCCTACGTCTTCTTCATCAATGCCTTGTGATTATTAGACCAAAAGGAACAGGATTATCCAGAATGACCACAGCCCACAGGTGGAGGAGATAGGAAGAAGACAAGGATTCTCTATAATTTGTCGGTCTGGCGCAGTTTTTGTAAAGTACCAAGATCTTTCACGTGTCTTTGCCTCAGACATTTTCCCATGCATATTCCTCACAGAACGCAAAATGGTTGTCTCTTTTTCTGCGTGAAAATACTTTTTTATTCATCGTGTACCCTACTCTCTCTCTCTCTCTCTCACACACACACACACTCTCTCTCTTCTTGACAAATAAAACTGCGATTCTCAATGTTGGATGAGGGAGGAATTTAATTTGAAGAGGAGGAGGGATTTGATTGAAGAAAAAGGTCTATATGCAGAGAACAGAGTTATGTTGGTTTCAGCGACGACAAAAATTTAATGATTTTTTTTTTTTGTTTGCAGGTGGTTGTGATGAAGGTGGCACTTCATTGTCAAGGTTGTGCTGGCAAAGTTAAGAAGCATCTCTCCAAAATGGAAGGTACAACAATAATCATCTCCTTTGTGCAATATTCTTTCACTAAATTAATTACTAGCTATGGTGTATACTATAAATTCCCCAGTGATTTTGAAGAAAGAGTAAGGAAGATAAATATATAAACGCCTCGTACTACCTACGATCCTTAATATAAGAGTAAGTTGATTTTTGTCGGAGAGATTAAGGAAGTTAAATAAACCACTTAAAAGTATTTATTTATGTATCAGATTACAAATAAAACAAATTAGTTTAGAAAAAAAAAAGATAAATATAAATACATTTAAATAATGTAATTAACTTCTCTAACAAAATTTAACAAGCGCTTGTATCAAAGATCGAAAATGGTAATACATATTAGTATTTAAAATATATATATATAATAGATTATTTAACTTGTTTAACATCTCAAAAAAAATTAATTGGGCCTTATATTCAGTATTATAATATTAAGTCATTGCCAATTAGCAATGCTTATATCATATTGATTGTTGTATTATATACATATACATATACGTATTACCATATCACACCCATGAGTTTTTCACATTTTTTAACTCGAACACTGCCTCTTGTGTTTGACACGTATATAACTATGAAGAATTGTTAAATTATGGATTATAATTTAATAAATTTTCTATAAACCACATTTTTTTAAATTTATGGATTCAAGCTAAACTCGCCTCCATGAACTATCTACTGAATTGTTAAAACAAAATTCATTTTTCAGGGAAAGAAATTGATGAAAATATAAAATTTATTTGACACGTATGAAATAAATGTGAGCTAGCTTATATGTAAAGTAAATTACCTGTATAAAGAGATAAAACGTGATGAATACAGGAGGAGTATTGGAAAAAAAAAAGGATTCATTGTTATCCTAAATATAGAAGATTGCAATCCATTTATTTTCCAAATTAATAATTTTTCATAAAATATCTTTATTAATTATATATAGTGAAGGGGTTTTCATGAAGGTGTACTGATTATAACACACATAATTAAATAAGATATTTTATATAAATAATACACAAAATTGTTACAAATAATTAACGTAAGTATTTTTTAATATTCATAAATCAGTCCCAAGTAATAGTTGCTTAGTTTAATAAATGAGTGATTTAGCCTTAGGCCCCAAATAAACAAAATATTTAAGGAATGGTCACATGTAGAAAAATATTTAATGAGAGGTCACATTGACAACATGAAGTGTTGTCAACACAGCACATAATGTTGTCAATACAAGAACCTCATGTTGTCAATGGGACCTCTCATTAAATATTTTCTCAATGAGACCATTCCTTAAATATTTTACTTATTTGGGATCTGAGACTAAATCTCCTTTAATAAATGATCCACGGGGGATAAATTTTTTTGTATAAAAATGAAGTATATGATCATATACATACATACATACATGTTTGTATCTGAATATAGTAGTAACATGGAGGAGTGGAACAATACGTGGGTGTTACGCAGGGGTGACGTCATTCAGCATAGACTTTGGCTATGTTTGGTTTGATGGAGGGGAAAGGAAGGGGATGGATAGGAGGGAATGGAAAGGGATGGAAGGGTATAAAGTTACCTTGTTTGGTTTAGTTAAAGGGGAAGGAAGGGGAATGATTTTTAATGATTCTTTGTTTGGTTCAGGAGGGGAGGGGAGGGAATTTAATAATCAATTTACCATTTTGCCCAAGTA